>JAMKCH010024325.1:130000-196799 GCA_023653785.1 Ophioderma brevispina | reverse complement strand
CGGAGAGGCGAGGTTGTCGATCGAATGAGAATGTCACATTTGAAAGCTAGGCTTAACATAACGTTAATAACTCAAAATCCACCACCATGATTGGCCGGCAAACAAGTGCACTCTCGGACTGTCAAAGTTCGACAACGACTGATGCTGATTGCCTACGGGAAGAGCCTTTGTTTAAAAACAGTCAACGAAAGAAAACTGACAAAAGTTGGTCAGAATGTAGAACATAAATTGGTATTATGTATCTGACACAGAATTTGGGACGTTTTCAATTATATTTGGCTAAAGAATAATATTTTCTGTAGTTCTGCTATCCTCCGTAGGTTTATATTGGGTGGCTCTGTATCGTAGAAGGTCTGGTCTGCTCCTTGGCTCAAAAGCCGAATCTCACGCCTGCTTTTGACAGCTTTAAAAATAATAAATGTATTCCAATTTGCACACTTTAAACCCACTAACTCAACTGTTATTGGTTTCAAATATTGAAATGCAAGTTCTTACACAACACTAAACACAACTTTTTGGGAAAGTTATTCGGTATCACTATCACGTCTAGTTTGATGATGAAAAAGGTGTTCGTTCTCCTACAACTTTCAAAAATATAATTACCAGTGAAATGAGTAATAATTAGTGAACAACAGCCCGCAATCAAGATCCATTAGTATTAGTCTGTGGGGTGAATCTTGTTCTTATCAATATTAATTGCTTCCTCCCCCCCAAATGATCCAAATGCACTATCTAACCTTCGAAGTCGCCAATTATATGATATACCTATGTCATATATATTATAACATAGTATTGGAACTTAACAAGCCTTAATTACTAATTAAAATGTTTAGTGATATCCCCTTTTAGAAAAAGTACACCATCGCTTAGATACGCGCCTGGATTATCAATTATTGCCGTGCAGTTGGATAATATGAGGCAATTCGACCGGAGACCAAAACATTGCTTGGTTGCTTTCCGGCGCCTACCTTTTCCCAAGTTCATTGGGTGGGTTTTATTTCTGTTTCCCCCGTAACCTCTTTTTAGGGGTATTTGTCTTTTGGTATAATTACACAACATGGAACGTAGGGAGTCTGGTAAACAAAATTAAGATGTCTGGTGTAACAAAAGAGTGGAAGGTTATTCTCAAGATATGCATCATTTTATAGGATTTTATTAAAATATAAACAATACAAAATTTGAAGATTTCGAATTAAAGTGCTCGACCTACAATCGACCAATGCGGGGTGAATATATTTTTCGAGTCAGTTTGTCGAGCTGCGAAAGGGGAGGAAGCATTTGTTTTTGCGTACCCTGAAGCGTTAGTAAGTACAGATAAACCTTTGTCCGTTTTGTTTGAAAGCAAATCCAGTCTTTTTGTTTTTCTTTTTCGAGCTGACTTAAAGGGGAAAAAGAAGACAATGATGGACCACTTTTATCTTGCCTGCCAAAGTCGCATGCCGCGTGTGAACTCTGACGTTTTCGTTTGTATCATCTAAGCCGAAAAGGTTGCACTTTTTAACCATTTTCTTTGATTGTGATCAGTACATTTCTTCTTCGTGTATTCACTGAGTTGACTGATAGGTAGAGTGTGGCGAGCATATCTATATAGGACTCCGAGTGTAAGGTATCATAGCGTGAATTCTTCATGCAGTGAAAGAATGTTGCGTATCAAAGTAAGCTTTTTTGACATCATTTGGAAGTGTTTTTGGCACATTGCTAGTACACTTGCTGGTTGGTGCACCTCATAGTTAAATATGCACATTGAATTGTGTTATTGTTATTTTTAACTCAAGAATGTGTTTTTCTATTCTGAATTAAATTCTCCTTTTCCCGCATTATTTATGAGTTACGTTTATTATTAATTATTAATATTAAAAAAAAAAAAAAAATATCATTATTATTGTTTATTCAACATTGTTTATTAGTGCAATTTTGCCACACAGGCCCAATACAATTCAATAAAATAGAATTTAAATTCAAATATTGTGCATTTTCCCCCATTTCTTACAGAGAATAGAAATTATATTTACAAGATTGGTCACGGCAGACTCAGAGATTGTGAATTTATTTTTTTTGTGTTGTAATTTAAAAATGGGATTAAATATACTAGGTTTTAACTGATCAACATAAATAAAGTTTTAAAATGAAATCGGATTTTCGTTTTTTGTACTAAATATATGTCTCCTCAACCGTTAAAACGTCAAAAAATGAGCACTCCTATTATTGATAACGACAGTACAACGTTTATAATATCCTCCGTAAGTTGCAGCCATTTTGGATCGGCCCACGTGAAAAATAGAAATCATGATGGTTTGTAGTACAGATTGGTGTTTGAAAGAAGTAGCCAGGAATGAACAACCCAAACATTTTCCTCTCGTCAAAAATTCGTCCCAGTTTTTTGAATACTGGACACACTATATAGTCCGATTTTAAGGGATCAGGAGTTTACCCTATGAATCATCGACACTGTTTGGTCATGACTTCTCAAGCCATACACGTCACAATAGAGCAATGTCATCAATGTCGAAATTGGCGACCTCCATAGACCAGTGGAGGATTTAAGAGTCGCAGTGTCAGCAGATGCTGGGACAGGGCCCCCTAAAATATTGCTCTCAGGGACCCCCCCGGACACACTTAGTCGCACTAAAAGTGTGATATTGCGTTGCTTCTTGACGCTAAAGGGCCCAACCTTAAGATGCTGACAGGGACACCTTTCCCTTAAATCCGCCACTGCCATAGACACATTGTTAGTTATTCTGCTGAATAAGGCAAATCTTATTGCAGTAGATTTTATTTTTTTTCATAATGCTGACTGCAAAAGACATTCTTTAAACATACTTAAAATTAAAAATTAGCCCGGTAGTTACACTTATCATTTATGTGTAGTATTTGACCGTAGGGCATGGTAGGGATACTATGATAATGTGTGTAAACAAAAAACTCCGGATCCTGCCTTTAGTACAAAGTTGTTGTGATTTTCTAGATGAAACGATGTCGGTTTAAGCTAAGCTGTAAGGGACAAGCATTATGATATGCAACAAAAGCACTCGATTCAGTTGAGAAAATGAGGGCGTCATCCTCAGGAAATCTCTGAGGCCGGCAGTACAATCTGGCGTTGTGGATTTTGTACACTTTCCGGGCACAACCAGTAAAAATCGTCTGCGTACTCGTTGGATTATAATTAGAATCACAGTCTTAATCCACCTTCCATCTGACATAATCACATTGCTATACAACATAGCAAGTATGCGATTCCAAAGGCACCACACTAGTCAGTTGCTTTCAAATCTGTAGCCAAAAGGCATGCCAAAGTGGAAGGGGCCACCTGGCATTTGCTTGTAGCAACCACTAGCAATGTAATCTAATTCAAAGGCAACACACTGGCAGTATGCGTTCCAAATCTTTTGCCAAAGATGCACAGGTGGAAGGCCACCTGGCATATACATATTGGCTCTAGCAAACATGTCAATGGTACTGCTAAATTCCCGAGGCACAGTGCAGAGCTCTGCAGTGAGCTTTCAAAAGCCATACCCGAGGCGGAAGGGGGAGTAAAGACTGTGATGTCATTGTACTAGCTTGTACTAGACGAAGTAATTTTTACCACGGGTATGTTTTAGATTGTACAATGACCCACTCTTTTCATAATGTTGTTTAAATATTAGAAAATGATTGAATGAGATGTGTATTTTTGTCTCTACAATTTTTCTATGACAGAATTCTTTAACTGATTACTTTGAAGAACAGGACTCTTTACAGTTAAGACCGAAAATAATTATAATTTTGTTTTGTCCTTTTCCCCCATGCTTTACCTTGTCAACATAGCTAAAAAATCTCGATTTGAACAAATAGCTCGCTAATGATGTCGCGCTTAAATAGAGAATAAAGCCTAATTTAAATTAGCCTCTATATATTCAGTTCATTATCAACACAATCGCCTGTTTCAAACAGAAGAAAAATAGCATTTTTAAGCAACCACACTTTAAACCAAAACTCAAGGGAATTATGACATGTTTTAGGATTCAGAATACAAAAGAGCCGGTTTTCCACAGTGCCTGGATCTAGTGGCATGTATATAAAATACAATCACGTTGCATTCCAGTACGTGTATATGGAACCAATGACTCTGGATAAAGAAAATCCACATTTACACGATGTCTTGCGTGCCCCCCAGCAATTGAGTCCGTTAGATGCTGTCCTAAATGCCCAAACCGTATTTTTAAAAAATAAGTTGACAATCTATTTATTCACATGGAGCAAATTTTAATATCAACATTTGGAAACATGTTTAAAGATGGATGAATGCTCTGATGGCAAAGCTTGACACCAGTAGTAATATAAGTAGTACTAGTAACAGTAGAAGCAAAAGCACATAGCAGTAGCAGCAGTACTAACATTAGCGGCAATGTCAGCAGTCAGCCAGCCGTACAGTAGCAGCACAGTAGTAGCAGTAGCGCATTAGCATCAGCGGCAGCTTAACATGGCAGAGTAGCAAGCAGTAGCAACAGTAGTACGGTATTAGCATATAGCATGATAGCTTCTCAGCAGTATCAATAATAGCTTTCTCATCAGTAGCAGAGTAGATGCAGTAAGTATACAGCAGTAGCAGTAGCAGCGATGGCAGTAGGCAGCACTCGGCGGGCGGCTCCAGCATAGTTGCAGTAGCAGCTCAGTAGCAGTAGTGTACATAGTGAGACCAATAGCAGTACATATCAGTAGGAGTAGCAGTAGCAGTGTAGTATTAGTAGTAGTATAGTCGTAGTCGTTATTCGTATAGTAGTAGTACGTATTAGTGTTTGTGGTAGTATATGTCTTTATTATACTTATTAGTGTAGTATTAGTGGTCGTAGTTATTATATGTAGTCGTCAGTAGTAGTAGTGTTAGTGGTATTATAGTACTTATAAAACACTATGCAGCTGCGCACTAGCTTCAATTTAGTATTTTGAGGTAAAACATTCTTCCAATACCACAAATAATGTTTTGCCATTAGCAATTTGACTAGAACCTACCCGCGCGCCCAAGACATATATAACGACAATAGCGCACATTTAAATTGAGGGATTTAGTTACATTTGGTCTTTATTATTTTAGATTACATGAATCATTATGACACGCGGCAAACTCACGCGAATTATGTACGCCAGGAAGATTTTTGATTTCCCAACAGATCGCCCGAGTCGCCCGAGACCACGGCTGCCATTGCGTGTATTATTCTTAGCAATCGGACTGCTTTATTTCCTCCATTAAGTACCGGAATTACTATTTACATTATCTCTATCAACTTTTGAGCAAATTGCATTTGATTAAATGTGTATTCACGACGTGTGCTTATTGAATATTTCACGTTTTTTGAGCACCGCCATTGATAATGAAACGCGACCAGTTTTTACAGATCTATTTTATTTGTTTCGTGAAAGACAGTGTCCTAAATTCCAATAGATAGTTTTTTAATCTGCACTGGTAACTGAATCAATGAGGAAATAATATATTATAAAAAACTAACTAAAATTTCTTAAATGATAAATTGGGAAATTTTTAATATGTCGAAAGTTCAACCAAATTTAATGACACGATGTGTACTCTAATTTCCTATCCTATTAGTGTTCAAAATTAATTGCGTATCTGCACGCGATATCAAAAACTATAATTTCTGCTAGATATTTAAGTCATTTGTAAAACACAGAATATAAATGTATTAATATGAAAAGTACTAAAATTATACAATATGTTTTAGTTGAAGGAACTAACCAGATGTGTGCATAGATGATGACCATTGCTTCCATTTCATAAATTTCAAACACATAGACAATTTCTGTTTTGATACCAAAGGCTTATTAACATAGCGTTTAAATAAATAATAGATCTTAAAATGAGACATCCTAAAATTTAAAAACATTTAAACAATATTTTAATGTAATATAATAGATACAACGACACGCGGATAATATAATCATAATTAGCAGCCATGTAACAAATATTTTGTCTATTTCGTCATTTGAAATTTAATATCACACAATGATATTGCTACAATTATAGTTGGAGTATTTACTGCAGCAAGTGCAAACTACAATACGTAAACTGTAATAATCTTGTTTATTTTTTACCACATTTTGTGAAAGTGCCAAATGGCCATCAACATTATACCATCATACGTAATCTTATTTCCTTTTCTAGTAGCGTTCAAAATTAATTGCTATCTACACGCGATTATGACAGCTATCATTTCAAATTGACCTGTGGTCAACTAAGAAGCCATCTCAAAATCCACTGACATTGAGCGTTATAACCTATTGAATTTACCAGGATTGAATGGATTAAATTATTGCGTGGTTACATTTGTTCAAACAATTTTGAAAAAAAGATGCTCAAAATATTAGCAGAAAGGTCGTGGCCTTAATATTTTTTAGCATTGCATAAAGAATTGTAAAAACTTTGAGTTTGAAGTACAAGATCTAAAGAGTACAAGCAATCCAAGTGCCTAATTGACTGGAATTCCTTTTGGCGTTGGCTATTTGAGGCAATTTCCCCTGATGGCTTGTTGCGTCCATCTTCCAGTTCCTTTTTTCTTTCTTTTCCTTACGTTATCTTTTTTCTTCTCGTGATCTATTGGAATTAGTACATCCTCTCATATTTGTCTAATTCCACCTGTTGGTTCTTACAAACCAGATTAATGGATTACCTGGATTAGTAAATGTATATATGAACTGAGAGGTGACTTGGTTCATGTTACGACGTGGGCTCAAATATGACCTAAGACTATGACATATTATTAATGTTGTAACATTTTTGAACATTTAAAATTCGGTGCTTTTTAAGGGTTTACAGGGCTATGAGAATCAACAGAGAATTAAGAGATGTTTACATTTTTTTTTAAATTTGCAGTATCCCTAGAATCAACATTAATGCTTAGATATACGCAAACTAATTTGTACGTAGTAATGGTACCTAAACATTAAAGTAGGCGTCAGAGTTGAAAATAATTAAAAGTGTATTTTAAATACAAATATATTCATTTAAAATGGTCAATTTGACTTGTAACGACGCACCTTCGAACATTGGCGATTTCTCATTCACTAAAGCTATATATACATGTAATATAGAATCCCCTACGTCCTACATGAAAATGACTATAGCAACCTGGCGAGCCCGCAAAAAAAGAGGTAGCGTATTTGTTGTTGTTATATCTAAGAGCAACTTTCCCACTAAATACAAGCAGGGGTCCGCTCCGTGATTTTTTGAAAGTGTCAAAATGGCATTTAGGGATTTGGAGCTAATTAACTTTAAAGGTGCTAATTCCTTTTTTTTTGTTCCTCTTGTCGTAGGATTTAACGACGACAGTGTTTGAGGAATCGTATAACTCCATGGTTATACATATCAATCAGATAGTGCTTACAAGGTGACAATTTTTATATATTTTTTCTGCTGATAATTTGTCCCTGAACGAAAATTCGCTACGAAATTTTCATATTATTTCAATGATAGGAACGGTGAGAATGTTTTTCTGTCAGTTCAGTTAGTTCAGTTTTTTATTTTTTTCTCACTCACATATAACATATTATAAATATAACAGATGATAAATATACAGAGCGTGAAGGAGATACAGGTAAGGCTTATTCAGCCTGTCAATCTTTAACCCATTTTTGGCCAAATGATTGCAGTTGACATGTCCAGCATGTTGATAGTCGGATGGATAATTGCGGAGGGACAATCAACAAGCTGTCACATCCAGCAATCAAGATGGGGACAGAACGAAAATAAACATGCTTGTATTACATAATATTCTTACAATGAAAAGAGACATAATTCAAACAGAAATTAAAATGCTAGCAAAGGAATGAAAATTGAATGAACACTGATAACAATTATGTATAACTTTGCATGAGACAGGGTTTGTATGCTTTTCGGAATTGCTTTACTGAAACGGAAGATTTTAGTTGTCATTTTAACATTCCATAAAAATTTGCCTTTTGAGTGCCTGCAAAATTTAATCGATTTTTCAGAAAATACTTTCTTAAACAGAGGAAGTCGGAATTTATTTATGTCTGAGTATAATATCTGTGAATATTTGAGTTTTCCACAAAGATACATCAAATACATGTACTGGCAACCTGGGATTTTCATATTTGTACATAAGTGGCAGTTCCAAATTAGACATATCTTTAACTTTATACACTAAAAAATTGATCAGCCAAAGGAGGTTAGTACACATTTAAAACCACCAATTACTTATGATACGTAAGCCTTTTGTGGATTTATCTAAGCCATTTTTTGGATTTTGTTCTATCTAAAATAAAGAAGAAACTAGCTACAACACTACTAAGTAGAAGTAAAAGCAGGGAGGAGGGAGAAGGGAACTAATAAGTGGAAGTCGAGACGGAAGGAAGAAAACTGGACTGTATTCCTTGTGTAAGGATCAAAGAAATTAATCACGCCTACCGAATAAATTTTAAACCCCCATTCAAATCCATTCATGTCTATACAGATTATATTGATTATTTCGTGTCGAAAATTACATGAAGGAGAGACCAAAAATGTATTTTATGGTGTGAGATTGGTGTTTAGATAAACTTGCTCAATTTTTGGTAAAATTATCACTTTTGCTTAAAGTTTTGGCATGTTTCGAAATGTGGTTAAAATAGTATTTAGAAGAGTGTTTAATCTGGTAAACACTGTGTTTTGCAGTGAGCCTTATAGAAAAACGGAAAAATAGAAACCTTTTTCTTTGAAAATTATGAAAATGGATAAAAAATCAAATTAAAGAGGAGCCCAATATTAAGGGGAAACACAACATGAAAGATTAAAGATTTAATGCGTTAAAAAAAGGCCTTGTCGCTAATTTAACTTGGGAGGGGTAAAGGAAAGCCCCGATTGAGTAAGAATGCGTTTGGAATAAACCACACTTTTGGTGCTGTCAATTAAAAAAGGGCTGACGAATTTACGGAAGACAAAATCTGTCCATTTCTTGAAGTGCTTTTATTTCCTTTTCTTAATTCGAAGGTCATATTATCAGATAATGCAGGAAGGTCATATTATTTTTAAAATGATAGAAGTTTGTGTACCAGTTTATTAAAGGTATCGATATATAGATAAGAGGGAGAGCGGAACAAAGATGCACGGGTCGCACAAACATGACTAGCGACGAAACAAAACTAAAATCAGCAGACAGTTTTACCTTGCAGCCGATCCCTTTCACTCTTCCCTGTTTATAGCGTTACATGTTTACAGTAATATGTTATAGATGAACATCACTCCTGTGTTATGTGCTAATGTGTAACAAATGGTGTTATAGCCCTGCGTTAGGGTTCCCCAAAACTAGGCCATGCCCCATTGCTGTGGGTAATTGCTATCCCATAGAGGGAGATGCACTGAAAATAAGGTCATTAGACTAATTTTAGTTTTAGAAATATGTTGATTCATGCTTTACAACAAATTAATTAAATCATGTCGGAAGATATCAATAAACAAATTCGACATTAGCTTGTTTTTTTTAAGTTATCAGTTGCATAATACTATACATACTATAATCATATGTGAGCCTGGGTATAAAATACACTTATCTCATATTGAGATCTTCGACTACAATAATTGTATTTTGTACTACAAATCTTTATATAATGTGCGTGTTACGTGTATTGAAAATAAACTAAATTGCAACTCTATTTCTTACAATTTGGGATGACATGGCATGCATTTCTAGAAATAAGGTCTAGTCTCATCTCCAAAAGTAGGGACAAACCGCTACACTGCAAACTTACAAATTCAAGAAATGCTCAGTAGTCCATCCAATATTGTGCCTTCGAAAGATCAAATTGGACACTTTTGGTGTTAAGTTTGCTCCATGCGGTTTAGAATCCACCTTTTTTTAATCATTGATGCTTATTTAATTAACACTAGTTCAATTTGATTTAAAAATTACATAGCTCGAGGACGGTTGGTTCAAGTTATTGATTGGTGTCTGCGTTTTATTTTCTTATAGTATTGAATAATCATTGATTTGTTGATGTGATCCCGAAACGTTTGACACCATGGTGAGTTTGAAGCGAAACCAAATCACAATGACATTCTGGTATACCTGTACAGTCCCAGAAATGGCACAAAAGCCGAATCGAACCAACCGCATGTCGACAATACAAATGTAGGTTGATTAACTTACAAACACTGTTTGAGTAAAATGTATATTGTTTACAAATTATGTGACTAAGGTCCCTAGATTTCTTTTGACTTAAAAAGCTTTCGCATAATTTTGATGACTTCCAAATCTTCCCTACCCAGGAGTGCCGATTTTTAAAATAGGCTCTACAACGCTGCTTGGCACTAGAAGGCTTGCACTTTAAAGTAGGTCGGTGAAACCAAACTTTCCTCGTTTCTGATTAGGAATAGGAAGGCATTACAATTTATGCCCGAATTTATGATTTCTAAAAAATGTTGATGTATTTTCAAATAATCAGAACTCTGCATCAGTCCGAAATTAAAAGTCGTCAGTCCGAAAATAAAAATCGTACGGTCCGAAAATAAACATCGTCAGTCCGAAAATAAACATCGTCAGTCCGAAAATAAAATTATGGTTATGGTTTAGGATTAAGGTTAAGTTTCGGACTGACGAAAGGGGGTGACAGAGGGGAAACCAGTGAGGAAAAGACGGATGTTTATGCTAAACCATCCCCTCTTGCACCCTTACCATGCGTATCGTGCGATCGGAACATCTTTGCACCCATCGGGAATTTTCCTTCTCCGAACCACAGGGCTGGCTACATGCCTCACTGTGTTTCTAAATTAGCTAATCAACTTCTGTGTATCTGTGGGCAAATATTTATACATTATTTCTGCCAATTTTAAAACAAATTTGAATGTTTCTATAAGATTTTAAAGTATTATATTGTTTGTATCTGTTTGTAAGTTTTCTGATTGCTTGCGGATAGCTGGTTCAGGTCTTGTGCCTGTTCAGCTCTCAGGCTGTCTGGCTTTATCTGTTTTACGTTCCAATGTGTATGTTTTTTAAGAAATTATGAATAAAGATTGAAATAATTAAAAATCAATCAATCAATCAATAAATCAATCAATAAAAACAAAAACAAAATATCCTCCAAAAATCCATGGTAAAATATCCTCTAACTCTCTGAACTTGAAAGGGTACATGCTCGACGTTACCTGAATATTGTTTGAATGATATTAAATTTCTTAAAGAGAGCAATTATATCTTACCAGTGACCATGATAAAAGAACGACTGCTCTAAATAAATGCATGCGGTGATTAACGGAGCTGCAATGTCCAATCAACTATGTTCAGAGAACTAGACCATAGCAATGTGTTCCTTACGAAAAAATTTTTTTTTTTTTTTTTTTTATAAATTATTGTTCACGGCTTCCCGGTGGACATTGGTCCGTGGTATTATCTCCCTTCCTCAAAAAGATACGCTTTTACATATACCAGGGCCATCACAACCAATTATCAACATGGGAATAACCATATTAGGTTTATGGAATCTAAACTACTAAAATGAGATCTTCTGTCTGTCTTCCTGTCCCTTGCCTGATCTATCACTGCAAGAGGGAGGTAGTGGTATTTGGGTATTTGTGTTGTTAGACGCTATTAGCACTTTCCCCCTAACACAAGGCAGGGGTCAGCTCCGTGATTTGCATTTAGGGATTTAAGGGATAGAGCTGCTTTAAGATTAAAACTGGTGTATTTCGGTTACCTCATCTGTTGGAGTATAGACTTTGTTACCCTACTACCCAAGCAGATGATAAGATACCAATAGGAAAATAAAAGCCCTGGACTACGCTGATAATATTGCTCTCTTTGAAGACTCAGAAGTACGATGCAGAGACATAGAAGCTAGGACATTTCTGCAAATTTCTCAACAGACAAAGAGTTGTTCCATTTTATTGCTATTTATGCTATAGCTGTGGAATAACTTGACAGACATGGAGATTTTGCTGTACTTGAAGCCTGAAAACCTTGGTCCTAACAATTTTCATGACAATTGAAAATGATGACAGTGCTAAAATTACGAAAGGTTGTGATGAACATGGCGTAAATATTTATGCAAACAAAATAGTTTTTGTGTAAGTACAATGATGATACAGTGTGAGATAGATTGTTGTTCAAGTGTTTTTATACAAATTTATATGGATCTGTACAAGAGTTCTATTTCCACGTGTTAAGTTGGGTCAAATATCAGAGGCCAATTGGGCGAAGTGCCAGCAGTGCCTGGTTATAACATTGCATATTCAGAAATATTGACAGCGACATCAGTTACGATGGTCAAGTCGACTATTTATGTACTACTAAACTTGAGCAAGAGTATAGTGAAAGCTGAGTTGAGATTAAGTTAACGATACCACTATTTATACCATCAGTTTTCAATAAAAGTCACATACACTAGCATTTTTTGTTTGGCAAATGTTATTTATCTCTCAAATCTTGCTATTTTCGGACTGTTTTAAATAATTCTGCCATTGCGCGGGGCTCATTGGTGCCCAGCACCACATGTTTCTTGTATCACGTTTGTATCCTGAAGATGCGTGCGATGGAGACACATCTGAAGAGATCAGTAAGATCAATACTAGAGCAGTTGCAGGTTTCAACACATGAAGAAGTGGTTTCAGAATTGGGCATGGATCCTCGATTTCTGTATAAAAAAAACAATTTACTCCAACTAATGCTCAGTCGAGACTGTGGACATCCTGAAGGATCTAATCAATAATTAAAGACCTGTAAGACATGGATCAAATTCTTATTTTAACTTTATTTCACCAAGGAGGCCCAAATAAAAAGTTGTTCTTCCTTGGGGCTGTGGGTACATCATTACATATGTACAATTACAAAAACAATTATCTTAAGCTAAAAATAATGGAAACATGCAAAGCAAAGCATAGCAAAACAATATGACAAAATGAACACAATTCCAAAAACATATTAAAACACAATTTAACCAGAAACTCTTTGATTTTTTCTGAATACATTTAAAGTAACAGACGCTGGAATATTCTCATCAAGATTGTTCCATATATTGCACCTCGATAGGAAGCCTACGTTTTTTGTAGTCTGTTTAGGTAGAGGATGACCATTATATTTACTGTGCCGAAAATTATAGCTGTTATTAGAGTAGGAGAAAAGACGAGTAAGAGAGGAGGTGCTATACCACTTAAGATTTTGTATCTAAAATGAGCAAGTTGTATTGCGTCCAGTGAGAGTGGTTTCCAATCGAGCTGGCTAAGAACCAACCACTTTACTTTACTGGGTGTTTCCCCATTTAGAACCGCAAATTATTCGAGCAGCTCTGTTTTGTATAATCTGTAGGCGGTTGGCAACAGTAATACCACAATTTCCCCACACAACATTGCAGTATTCAGATGGGGAAGTAATAATGCATTATAGACATTTTTTAAAATATCATTAGGAATAAGAGAATTGCACTTTTTTAACATAAACATACCTTTCAGTGCTTTTTTACGAACATGGTCGATTTGATGTGACCAAGTTAACGTATCATCAATAATAACACCAAGGTGTTTGCACTGATGCACTCGCTGAATATTGACACCATTTATGTTCACACTTATGTTGTTATTGTCTTTGAGAGAAAATAACTTCTGCCTAAATGGAGTATAGAAGAAGCACACCCGACGTCGAGACTTCATAGTTTTGGAAGCTACACTCCTCTTATGTCAGGCAACAAGTTAAGATGCTAGATAGGTGAGATAGGTTTAAGGACTGTGCGAGTGACAAAGAAGGATTGAGGGAAATACTGTTACAGGTAGTTGGCCATTCAATCGCTGCAGATTATAACCATTTTCGACATGTATGCTTAGGTTAGTTAGCGTTTCAGTTTTTTTTATCTCATTGCACAAATACAATATAACATCAATGTTAACTCTCACCATTAAATTACCCCTCTTTTCCTTAACTCCCCTTTCTGCTAAATAACTTACTCCCGGCCCAGGTTACCGGCGTACTACTACTATTTCCTCTCCCCACTTTCACTCATGATTAGTATCTCTCACCCCATTTGTCCCGACGAGACTCTCCTCCCCGCCGTCTTTCCTCTTCCTCTTTCTTTTTATTCCTCTCCTTACCTCCTTGGGACTCTCTGACGATCTCCCCCTTTTTTTCCCCCTCCCCCCTACTTCTCTATCCCTTTTTCTTCCTACTTTTTTCTTCTCACCTTCCCCCTCGTACCCCTTTCGCCGTAATTGCCCCCCACACCTATCATGTCCTTTTTCCCAACCCTTGACCACCCCGCGTTTATCTCCTGTCCCCATTTTTTTTCGACCTTCTCGCTTGCTTTTCTCCTCTCGTCCGCAAGCTGCTACAGTGCTTCTTTTAGGACTCTTTTCCTTTCGTTACTTTGTTCTCCCCGACCCCCCGCTTTCCCCTCCCGTCTTCACTACCTTTCTTCCATTCGCATACTCCCTTTTTGTTTCACCTTCTTCTTTTTTCTACGATTACCAAACCCAGACTGCTCTCATTGCTCTTCCCAACTCGCTACTTCTTACCTTCCTTCGTTTGCTTCTAGCTTCCTCTTTCCTTCCTCCTTTTTACCTTCCTGTTCCCAACTCGCGTTCCTATTTCCTCACTCTCTTCTTTTTCTCTCTATCTTATTTCCGTTCCCACCATTGTTTTTTGCTTATTCCGCTTGTCGCTTTTCCCTAAAATTATTAAAGGATAATCGTAATGAAAAAAAAAATGAAATAAAGCTATATTTGTATAATTTGCAAGAGATGGGGATGCCAGGGAAAACGCAAAAGCGTGTATTAACGGGCAACCATCCAGTAGTTACACAATTAGGCATAAAAATACGCGATGTGGTAAAGGACATCCTAACCAAGCAATAAATGGGTAGATTACATAACATTTAGAAAGAAGGGTGCTCGACTTCAATAAAAATTAGATACACACACAAAAACAGATCAAGTAAAAGAATAAGTTAAGATAAGTTACCCAAATCATGAAGCGGAGAGATATGAATCAATGAGCTGTTTTTAAGAGTTGATTTAAAACAGCTAAGGATGATGACTGTTTAAGATGGCGGATCAATGAATTCAATAAGAGGGCCACTGATCCTGATTGTATTTTGCGGAGCTGGTGTTGTCTGTCTTAATAAGGTCCTTAGATGATCGAGTGTGTCATATGGGTGACTGTTGTCTGGTCAAGAACAAAATGATTCATCTAAGATGTTGGAGGAAGTGGCATAATGGTATTATACATGAACGGCGCGGTCTGGAAAGTATAAAGGTCGTAATTTAAGCTGTTCAGTGAGGAAAAAAAGAGGGTCGGTATCGGGCGAGCCAATGTTTTTTTTTTCTTTCGATTTTTACATGAACGATAATCTGTTTTTGCTTTAAAAAAAGAGACTGAAGATGAGGAATTATTTTATCTGCCCAAATAATTGCCAATAGTTGATGTAAGGAAAGACAAGCGTATTATACAGGTAGTCAGTGAATCAAGAGGAAGAAATGGTTTAACTTTCCTGAGAATCCCGTATATTTTGATATTATTTTGGTAACATGTGAAGTATGTGATTTTCATGACATATCATCATCAATTAAGACGCATAGAAATTTAGTTGTATTAACTTGTTCATGTGGCTTATTGTCGATATTAATGTTACTACAATTTGAGGGGAGGGATTATGCTTGTTTCTGAATACCATAAAATGGTTTTTTATGTTAGGGAAAGTTTATTTATTTTAAAACAGTTAGATTATGAGTTAATCTTTATTTAGTGTGTTCAAGTAATTTGGGTTCCTTTGGAAAATAGGATATTGGTATCATCCGCCCAAAAACCATAATAAATTGGAGATTGGGAGAGCACTGAGGAAGGTCGTGGATATAAAGTAAAAAAAAAGGGTCTAGAATTGAGCCTTGCGGTTCGCCGCATCTGATGGACGAAGTGGACGACTGGTGTTGGATTATATCAACGATTGTTTTCGGTTCTCTAGTAATTTTAATCCCAAGTTATTGCAGTACCTCTGAATCCCATAATTGTTAGTTTGTTAATAAGAATTGTGTGGTCAAGAGTGTCGAAAGCTATACTGAGATCTAAAAAGATCCCAGCAGTGCAAAGTTTTTGGTCGAGGGATTGTAACAATTTTATCATAAGTTTATTGTTGCCTGCAAGTGGAATGTTTAGTCTTAAAGCCAAACTGGGCAGGAGGGAGGATATTATATTATCTATAAACGCGATGATTCGATTGTAAATTAGTTTTTCAAGAATTTTGGATAATTCCGGAAGGATGGAGATAGGCCTAATTGTTGATAGAGTGCTTATCTCCAGCTTTATAGATCGGAATTACTCTTGCAACTTTGAGCTGAGAAGGGACAATATCGGTGGACATGGAAAGATTGAATATATACGTTATGGGCTCTTTAATATAAGGCAAGATCTGGTTTACTATGTTAGAGCTAATACCATCGACGCCGCAGCTGGTGCTAGGTTTCATTTGTGAGGTGATGACTGAAGTTCTTCTTAGTAGTAGGCGAAGAGAAATGATACTATTGGGATAAAGAGATGAAGTCCCTGAGATTATTATGATTCGTATCAGACCTTATACCTTAAGTCAGAGGAAGGGGACCCAAAGTTTTAGCGTGAAGCCTGTACCCCTTGGCTTACAATGAGACCTTCCGATGCCGCTTGCACAAAAGTTCCCGCTGTTTGTGTTAACTTATTAGCTGATTGATTGTTTCGGACTCCCCCCTGGATATGTATGTTCCGATGCTTAATTAATGTACAATAAAGTATGCACGGTGCGTACCCTTGGGGGATTTGTTTCTGCCAAGAAGATTATTTAGAGTTTGCAATGGTTTTTTTCTCTGTTCCGGTTGGCCATAAACGCTCTGTTGTGAATGATTATGTTTAGCAATGCGCATAAGACAATTTAGAGTATTGCGATAATTTGTGTATTTAGTTTATTATTCGTTATGAGGTGTGGAGCGGTATTTTCTAAATAATTTTATCTTTGTATTAATGATTTGATTAGGCCCAACGTTATCCATGGTTTCGTTTGACGTTAGATTAATTGAGTTGATTTAACGGACCGTGAATATTAAATATATTTGATAAACTTGTCTTGAACAGTATTAAAAAGCTGTTTCAGGATGTCATCGTCATACACATTCTGCCACGTGGTGGATGATGTCCATTCTTTAAAACCCTTGGTGTTGCTTGGCTTAAGTTGGCGTGAATGTTTAGTCATCGAATTTTGTTTGTTAAAAGTAAATCGGAGTCAAGAATTTGTGAAATTGATAGAGCAAACTGGGAAAATGGTTCTGGAGATGTCATTGACTAAGACGCCCGAATTTACATTGGCTAAAGATCATTTGTTCTGATGTTATCAATGATCGTAGCAGTCGTTTCGTTATTGGGTATAGGCCTATCACTTGGTAGGGCAAAATCATTAGGAAAATAAGATTCAAAGAAAAAGTCATAATTAGGAGCGGCAGTCATAAGCCAGAAGATCGATGTTATAATCGCCCATGATATAGCAAGATTTGGACTCATTTAACTGTTATTGCAAGACACGTGAAAGCTCAAGATAAAACTCGGCAAGGTTAATGTTCTGGGCGATAGCTGATACCAACGAAGTTTTGTATTGCTGGATTTGTGGATGTCATTAATTTCGATAAAAACAGAGTCGCAATCAGGGCAATCATATTTAGGTCGTCTTAGTTCAAAGTCCATGTTAGGGTAATGGAAAAGGGAGGCACCGCCTCCTCTTAGGTCATGATCGTATGGAATTTATAACTGAGTAAACATCGAAGTCAACTAAGTTAGATTCGTAATCATAGTTAAACCAGTTCTTGTAAAAACAAGGATATGAAAGTTATGATTAATGGTAGAAAGATAATTAGTCACATCGTTGGAGTGTTATTAAGCTGGAACTTGATGAAATAATTACAGCTGAATGTCCTTAGATTTAAGCAAAAATCAGTAAGACCGTCCACTAATGTAATAACTACAGTTGGGAATTTGGATATGGTCACTAGTACAGTTCATTTCGGTGGTCGAAGAGTGATGATTGAGGATACTATGGAATTGAAATGGTCAAATTTGGGTACATTCAAAATTACAATCCCGTAGCTTGGACAGGTGCAAAATACAAATGTGAGCGACAAAAAAAATACCACAAACAACAATATATCAAGCGTAAAGGCCAAAAATTCCGGCTTGATACCAAAAATATTTATACAAATATACAAATGGTGAGCTAGGCTCCCATTAGTATAGATGGGTGAATGAACAGCAAAAGAATGGGCAGTATTAAGAGATATAATTAAATGGAACTTAAAAATTCTAATGTCAAAATGTGGGCTACACGAATGGTAGGCCTACCAAAAAGTTGACAAAACCCAAGAAACCGCCAAACAAAAAAAAAACGTGAAAAATGAATGTGTGTGAGTTGGAATTGCAAGGGAGAGATGGTCACGTTGTAAAAGATGCCAACCGTGGAGCTCACATTGTGTTAATTATTTAGTAGTAAAGTTTAACAGATGCAAGATAACATTTACATTGGAAATATATCAAGTGACATAAGTTATGGAGGGCGATGTCAGAATTTAAAAAGGCCCAAGTACATAGACCCAAAGCCCTTAGCCAGTAGCAAATGAGATTAGACAAAAGTCGCACCTCCATGTATCAATGGATCTGAAAAAATGTTTAAAAATGTTATGTAGCAAAAATACAAAATAATATTCAATATACTCTAGAGGGCATGTTCATAAGGCGAATGAATAATATAAATCAAAATGATAATAACAGATGCCACAAAAGAAATGACAAAAATAATATAATAAAACCCATTGAAATAAAATGTATTAAACTCACAATCACTTGAGTCAGGGGGAAATGGGATAAGGGAGAGGAAACATACCCAGTTGCTACACCATAAAAGAGCAAAAACGAGAGACAGATAACTGCCTGGGCGGTCAGACATGATGCTACTTAATTGGATATGAGTATAACAAGTTGTGTTAGGTTTCCACAGTTTGACCCGCTTCGGTCGAACTGCGCATTTATTTATTATACTCAAGGGGATGGTGTTAGGGGAATATGGTGATCAGTACAACTAGATATTAAACTATTATGCGAACATGTCTGATGCTCATTATTGGCTACAAAAAAAAATGAAGACAAAATTCGTGGAACTGCAGAGCTTCCTGATTGGTCAAGGGTGTTACTGTCGAGAAGCTGTTATCAGCTTATTCTTATTTTGTGGTTCGGGGGTTAGAAATGGACGTGGGCTGGATATGTTGCTATAGAATAAAGACTAGATGAACAAAACGAAGACATAATGGCGCCGGTTTTAAGGACATGCTCAAAACATAGGTAGACACAAAAATAGATGAAGGGGTCGAACTCGTCCAGTTTACCAGTGTCCCTATCTTGCGAGTCCTTCATAGAGTATCGTCCTAATAATTTCTTCAGTTTATCATCAGCAGGTATCTGTTTTTCCTCATCTGTAGCTGTAGATAGTCCTTGTCTTCAGTAGTGAGAGTGGCTCTTTTCAGAACCTCATTAGCTCGGGGCGTCCTATTGTTTAGTCTTCTTTCGTCCTGATTAAGTCAGAGCTACTCCTGACGAAAGCTTGACAGTTCTGACTTTTCCGACGACGAAGTCCCTGAAACTTGGAGAGTAAGATGTGACATCCTGCTCTATGGGTCATTTTCAAATGTAGTGACGCTTTATCCTTTTTAATGTGAAGCAATAAAAATAAGAAGTGGTACGTCTATTGCTAATATTTAAACTGCAGAAATGGGACCCCTGCTACAATACTTTCACTTTGACTGCAGCTAATGTCAAGTGACTCTCGCCACTATTCACTGAAGCAGTTGGTACAGATGTGTGGAAGAGATTGAAAAACACATGGCAGCTATTCCACATGCGTTTCTTTATTGTTTTCTATAGACTTGTGAAAGATATTGATCTGACGGTGCAATATGGCTTCACCTTCAACTGTATGTCGCAGTCATGTCGGCAACTCACATACCAGCATCACCATTGCTATTGTTGTTTAATCTATAACTGTTTATAAAAATATAAATAAAAAAAAGATATAATCTACAGGTGCAAGATGGATTACGTCTCTCCGCTGCATGTAGCAGTCGTGGGCGATATCTGCAATGAATATAGTTTATTGTTAGCATTTTTGGGAATTAAGTACATTCTAAACAACACGATTGTTTTCAAAGAAGAAGTGTATGTAGTGTCGGTTCATTTTTAGTATGTTTGATTTTTTTCCTTCGCTACATTCATTATTTAACACAACACATGGCAAACAATTTTAGATGAATAACCACAAAAAATTAATAAACATAAGTCCCAAGCATACTTGCTCTGTTTGCCACAAAAAATCAAAGACAATCCCGATAACAAAGCATGCTTGTGATTGACAACGATCAAGGGTGGGAAACTGGAGTTGAGATTGGAGGTCAACTCTTGAGAACCATCCATTCACCCACAACATGACAAGTTCAGCGCATATAAACTGCTTCGAGAATGATCCTTATCCCACCCAAATTGACTCCATCAAAATTGATACATGTTTTTTTTTTATTCAGTTGAATATAAAATGCAACCATTATGGTGAAACCTTTCAGGCAACCAGAACTCCTGTTTGCAGCTATTCCAACTATCGAGTCTTATGTTCGACCTCCCGGGTCGAGAACCCATTCCTGGTACATCAAAATAGACACTTTACCGAAAGCAAACCACATTCTTATTGTAAAGTTCTACTTGATAACTGAGCTGAAACTTAAAACTCTTTGTATGCCAGCAGATGCTTAGGTAATCTACTTTATCTTTTTTCTTCAGCAACAAACTCTTACGATTCCAAATTTGTTGTACCTGTGACCGAACCTCGCATAGGACAACAGTCCACAGCTTGGGAACCTGTTTCCATAAGTAAGCACTTATAAATGCCGGCACACTTTTTTCGGCGTAATCACATTCCTGAAATTACGAACGTATGATTATTTAACCCTAACCCCAAACCTCAATTCTAACCCTAACCATTCTTACCCTTTAATTGGTTTACAATGTAATCAGAACAATGAATACATATAGAACCTCTTTGGTAACCTTTGGTTTAGTCGTTAAGATAACTTTTGATACATTTGGAGAATTTTATTGTTTCCATAGTAAAGAATCTTTTTACCATTAACATCTTGCTATAATGTGTTTCGTTGTATTTGTTGAACTTAAGTTTGTAAGATTTGCATATACACGTGTCCCCACAAAATACAATCTCTAAATTGGTGCAATAATTTCAAAATTTTTTAAAATTTTGAAATGTGGCGTTTTGCACATACTGTTCAAATTTCATCATCTGATTGCTTTATTGGTTTTGTAACACAGGGATCACAACTAAGTACACCACCATTTAAGTCGTTCCAATTTGACTGATGAATACACAATCAAAGGATCCTTAAGTACGTAATGCTTGTTTTATTCTCTTCATCCTGTCTCTTTCTTTATCCTTTTTTTTTATTTTGGTTCAATGAACTCTAAAAGATATAAACTTGATGACAACCTATCTTTGACAAACAAGGTAACTATTCTCTGTTCAGCAATGACATCTTTCATAGCGTGATTGTAACTCACGTTTGATTTTCAGTGGTTACTGGTTGTTTACTGTTTGTTTGTTGTTGTTGATTTTAAATGGTCCATACCAAACTTAGGAAGTCGTCACCGTCTATTATCTTGTCCATTCATTGTATTTTAATCCCTCCAGTGCAATTTAAAATATCTCCACGGATTTGTTAGACACGCCAAAGATAAAACAGTCCAAGTTTCTAGTTACTATTCTAAATTATGAGTGTAGGAATACACTGTATAGACGATGAAAACCGTGGATAAAACAATACCGACCAATATTTTAGTAGTTTATATTGAAAGTCAACAGACAGGATTAGTACCAGGAGATTTTTGTAGTTCAAAGACAATGTCTTCAACTGTTCAAGATGAACATGCTTCAACGATCTTAGGCAAACTTGGAATGGGGTAATTTGAGGTAGGGTTGCATAATACCTTTGTTTTCAAAACCAGTGAACCGTATCAGACAAAAATTGGACAGGTTATACGAAAATAGCTCGCCATTTAGAATATGTTATCATGTTGAATGATTCTCAGGAATTTTGAAATTATAGCACCAACTTCAAGGATCATTTGCATTTATTTTGAGACACTCTGTATTAATTACATTTAGTAGAGTTCAGTGATGGTCAATTTGGTTAGATAAGTTTGCAGACAAAAATGTAGAGAATTTTTGGAAGAAAATGCTTAGCTGAGTTCCTTGATTGACTAACCTTTAACCAGAGAACATATGGCACACTTTGATGGAATTGGAGGAATTGTTGTTTTTGTTTACTTGGTCCCACGTCGACCTTGTGGTTTGGCTCGCTTGGTCAACTATTATTTTAAAGCAATTGTTGCCAAAAATATTAAGCACGTAATATTACTCGTGAAATATTATTTGTGTTCGTGTGACGAGTCGTTTGGTGTGATTCTTTCAATGCACTTGAAAAAAGTTTATCAAGCTCGAATGAATACACGCGTAAATCAGGTAGTCCTATTTGGTCAATTAAAAGAGAGAAAAATCTATTTGGATACAAGTGAAATATACATGCCGGTAATCTATCTTTAAAATAATTACACAATGTTTTGTCAGGAGAGAAGATGATCCGCGTTGCCAAATAGGTACACTGTTACACAGATTTGTGTCAAAGTGCAGAATATTGTGTCAAAAGTACCTAATATTGTGTGTATTTTTGACACAAGTCTGTGCATTATTATTATATGTTTTTGTGGATCCAAGTGTGAGAAAATATTGGATCCAAAACATAATAATGATAATTGGATGATTTACGCCCAAAATTTATTGGTCTCGCAGCTCGCTTTTAAAATATTGGGCTCAATATTTTTGCAACTTATAGCTCGACCAATAAATGTGGGCTCAATCAATCCAATTTTATACCAAAATTTACCCTATTTGACAACCATTGTCCCTCTTGAGTGGTAGTGCTAATGTTATATTGTATCATCTTCCAAACTTATCCCGTTTTTTTCTTGTACTTAAATTCTTCCTTCCATGTTGCATGATTAAAGATTGGCTTTCAAGGATTTAATGCAGAACATGAAAAATACATCATATCATCAAAAACATGGCGCATAATTCTGATAGGGTCTATTCTAAACGACTCTTCCATCATCGATGAATCTAACCGCAATCAAAGTGGTAACCATTAACATGAACCTTGACCAACATAACAGAGAAATTAACATGCCTGGTTCGGAAGGTATTTATGGAAATGATGACACCACTGATGCGCGAAATATGCGAATCATATTACCAACGTCGGGTTCCACTTTATCGAATATCAGGAAGTAGTAGGGCGCAACAAAATAATTAAATTTCATTATAAACATAAACGTGCATTTTCAACATTTTTCTCTTTTTGTCTTGAACAGAGTCGAACACCAGGTATTATCTGGATGAAATTTGTCCAGTCTATTAATAGTTGAGAGATACTTCGCCCCGAGTCAAAATGGTTTTGATCGCTTAAGTATGATTTAAAGGCAATTGGCCTTGTTTCCAGTATGATAAATCTTGTATAATTCCACCCTATTCACATTTTATCCCATACTCTATGTTCATCAGATAGACTTTTCATCCTTTTCACCAAGCAGACGGAATACCCATCTAGTGCCCCTTTTTGATGCTTAATGTCTTCTCATAAATAAGTCCGTTGGATCATGTCCTGACTGTTGTCGTGTTATGCTACTAATCCATCCCTAGCCCCCGAAAACCCTCCACCAGATCCCCCTTCTCGACCGCTCAATACCCTTGATTATATTCATCCAATCCGGGAAAGGAGTGGGAAATCCACGGGACAGTCTTATCTGGTCGGCTCATGGATACCGAGTCGGGGAGATATTAAACTTGTTTTCCGAGGCCTAAAGACTTCCGTTCGTTCCACTGTTCGTTCAGTTTTGTCTGTATCTTCCAATGATACTAGTTCTAAGTAACATTTCACGTTGAATTTTGTACTTCATTTTCGACAAGATCGTCAAACCGGAATTTCTGTACTGTCATAACTATAGCAAAGCAATCGTGTAATCGTTGAATGGACTATACCGAATCGTGTGGATCTGAACCTGAGCTTCTATTTTATTTTCAAATGTGATACATCTTTTTCTACCAATGTAGCCTCCGGGTCAATATAATATTGGACAACTTTTTTGGGACACTCCGTCTCCACTGGTACCGATTTGATGGTGTACAGCGTCAGTATATTATATCGTATACACACTTGTTTTTTCTTCTGAAAGAACTGTCTGATTATTCAGTAACGGGGTTATGGAGTTGAACAAAGTGGAGTCTGTCAAAACGACACCCAGCAAAGTTAAACGATGGATGAGAATTAAGAAGTTTAAAGTTTTTGCTATGCCGGGTGAACGACAGGAACCATGGCAGGGTATTGCTACGCCGAAAATCAGCAATGTCGCCGCTGGCCGCGACGGAACAATCGCCTGCCCCAAATACCCATTCAGCCCGAGTTTTGTCAGAAAGTACTAATGGAATTGGCATGCAATTGCAAAAATATATAAATTACTCTCATTATCGCTTGATATAGCTGGATATTATCCTGTAAAACTACCAAATTATCGGATCTAATTTAGTATTGTGTCGTAATTTGTACTACTGTGTTGTGCCTTCCTATGTAGTTGAAAAGTGACTGGGAGCCGCCATATTTATTACACTGGGTGTTGAAAACCCGGGGGTGAAACATCAAAATGAACTCAGCCGAATGGAGTTTTTCGTCGATATTCAGCTTGTTTATTTTCTTCATGTAGTAAAATATACCTTAACCAGGGACACTCGAATACGTATTCTTTCTTACCGTTATGTCTAAATCCCTTTTATAGACAATGCGATTAACGGGCAAACTCAAGCGGCTCGAGTCGAGCCCAATTACGCCGTCTCAAGTGTGAATAGAGTCTACTATCATAACGGTCGACCGTTTGCGTAACGCTGCATGCAAATTAGGTCCCGTTATTCATCTCAATTCAATTCAAGACTTCCTTCCAAAATCATTCCGCATTCAATCAAATAGGGTCGAATACGCTGATATTAAACCCAATAACATTGAAGAATATGTTTACCTCTTCTTGAAGCAAAAGGAAACAGAAGACAGCGAAGATGTTGAGAGAATTTGACAAATACCGCGAAAAGGTGCGTATGTTGTAATTCTTTATTGCAGAAACATTCCGGGAGAAATTAGGTAGATTATATATTGGCCAGCCACACGAAACTGTCTGTTGGCCAAATGTGTTAATAGAGGTTGAGAGGTAATTTAAGGTGATAATGACTTTTCCATGATGGTCATCAAAATGTAATTTGTACAGTTGTATCTCTTCTAATCGTACATGGTCTGATAAAAAACAATGACTTGTTTGTTATACGTACATGCAAATTAATGTTACGTCGTGTGCATAGCATCCACTTTTCCGCCATTTTGATTTCTTTACATGCGCTTATTTCATATATTTTGGAATATTTTGGATTATATTTTATTTTTTGTTTTAAAAACATTCATATAAATGTTTTTTTTTTATGAAATGGATAGTTAAGACGTGAGAAATAAAGATTTTTTGTGAGATTTTGATCAGCAACCGATAGTCAAGGGACTGCTATAACATGAGTTTATCCCTAGTGCTACGTATCCTAATATCAGTATTTTTCGCCGTGTTCCAATCAAATCATAATTCCAAGTCTGACTGGGTTTCATCACGGAAATATAGGCCAACATCTCTTGAAAGGACCTTCCTTCTTTCTACACCAGGGGACCAGATTATCCATGAACATGTCAAACTGTGACCCCTCTATACATGTATGCTCGTGCTGATACGGGCTTATCACGTGTAAACGTTTATTATTGAAATGGAATAGTAGCATTAACATGACGAGACTCCTGTTACTCTAGAGGCTACATTATCTGATTTATTTACATACAGTCTCTAGCCGGATACATGAAAACATTACTATCATATTATAACAGAGCCTCTATTTTGGTAACTTTATAATCAATGTCACTTACAGTTACATGTAGTATTGTGCGTTGCATAGCACACGCTGAGCATAAACAATAACAACTTTGAAAAACATATACATGCACCACTTTGTAAATACAACAATGGGGTATATTTCTATCGATGATTGCATCAAACCACTTTTCCATCATGTTTGTAATTATAACTAATGGTGGTAATTTTTCAAAACTTATTTCGTAAAATAATGTTGAAAAAACTGGTTAAACTCTTACATTTTTCTTTATCTAATTAATTATCGTCTATTTAACTATGTTAAAATAATAATTGCATAATGTAGGGCGTTTGCTTTTTAAGCATGTTCCTGCTGTACATGGATGAATTCATATCATGTTTATTATATCACCACGAGTCACCGAATTGCCAAAGGTAATAGAGGTTGAGAGGTAATTTAAGGTGATAATGACTTTTCCATGATGGTCATCAAAATGTAATTTGTACAGTTGTATCTCTTCTAATCGTACATGGTCTGATAAAAAACAATGACTTGTTTGTTATACGTACATGCAAATTAATGTTACGTCGTGTGCATAGCATCCACTTTTCCGCCCATTTGATTTCTTTACATGCGCTTATTTCATATATTTTGGAATATTTTGGATTATATTTTATTTTTTTGTTTTAAAAACATTCATATAAATGTTTTTTTTTTATGAAATGGATAGTTAAGACGTGAGAAATAAAGATTTTTTGTGAGATTTTGATCAGCAACCGATAGTCAAGGGACTGCTATAACATGAGTTTATCCCTAGTGCTACGTATCCTAATATCAGTATTTTTCGCCGTGTTCCAATCAAAATCATAATTCCAAAGTCAGACTGGGTTTCATCACGGAAATATAGGCCAACATCTCTTGAAAGGACCTTCCTTCTTTCTACACCAGGGGACCAGATTATCCATGAACATGTCAAACTGTGACCCCTCTATACATGTATGCTCGTGCTGATACGGGCTTATCACGTGTAAACGTTTATTATTGAAATGGAATAGTAGCATTAACATGACGAGACTCCTGTTACTCTAGAGGCTACATTATCTGATTTATTTACATACAGTCTCTAGCCGGATACATGAAAACATTACTATCATATTATAACAGAGCCTCTATTTTGGTAACTTTTATAATCAATGTCACTTACAGTTACATGTAGTATTGTGCGTTGCATAGCACACGCTGAGCATAAACAATAACAACTTTGAAAAACATATACATGCACCACTTTGTAAATACAACAATGGGGTATATTTCTATCGATGATTGCATCAAACCACTTTTCCATCATGTTTGTAATTATAACTAATGGTGGTAATTTTTCAAAACTTATTTCGTAAAATAATGTTGAAAAAACTGGTTAAACTCTTACATTTTTCTTTATCTAATTAATTATCGTCTATTTAACTATGTTAAAATAATAATTGCATAATGTAGGGCGTTTGCTTTTTAAGCATGTTCCTGCTGTACATGGATGATTCATATCATGTTTATTATATCACCACGAGTCACCGAATTGCCAAAGGTAACACAGTTTCAAAGCAATATTAAGAAGATTACAAATGTAAGATTCTAATTTTATAGCTTAAAATAGGTCTGATTGAAAAATATTCACTGTTGAAGCAATTGCAGTGATAATACTTATACAACATCATATCATATCGTATATCATATCATAAAAAATTATCATATATCATATCATATTATTAATCTGTTAGAATATTACATATGATATGATATCATATCATAATGATATTAATTATAATTTATGATACAATATATCATATATCACATCATTATGTCATATCATCATATCATACTGAAAAATCAAATATAACTAGAAACTGGTAGGAGGGGGATTTAATATAAATTTTATTAAATTTCAAAGGTTAACATTAGATTTACGAATAGTTGGTAGTATCTGATACAGACACCATCTAATAATGGTATTGGGTCTATATCAAGGGCAAACGGGATCCGTTCTGAATTTGATCAAAATAATCATGACCTTGATATTGACTTTTGACATCTAACAAATTTCTATTACATTCCCATCCGACCAATTTTGTAGTTATTTTACTGGCACGTTTTAATGTGTATCTAATCGTGTCAAATCATATGATTGCTTTTGCGCGTTTGCTTAATGCTGAAAAGTTAGCAAATTCCCTGACACCAGATGTTTTATTATTATTATTATTATTATTATTATTATTAGTAGTAGTAGTAGTAGTAGTAGTAGTAGTAGTAGTAGTAGTAGTAGTAGTAGTAGTATTACGACCTTATGTGCGACTATAAAGGGAAAACGCTATTCATATGTACTCATTAATACGTTAGGGAGAAAAACTCTTTCTTCCTAACGTCATTTATTGTTTGCGCTTTATTCCGTAAAAGGATATGAATATTAATTTATGCAAATTAGTTCTAATCTACTAGAATAACAACATATATGAATATTAATTAATTTGAATAACTATAAGAGCTCATTATAACCTAGTGAATAATTCAATTTTCCCCCTATGGTTCATTTTAATGTTATTATTATTATTATTTAATTATTTTTGTCACATTTTTTTCAGACATAAGGGAATGTCTGAAAAAATCCCCATAGTAGTCTAAAAGGTCAACTATTAAACCAAATATTGCAACGACATATAACATATAATATTATCATATGATTATTTCGTTCATTTACAGACAGTAGTCAAAGTCTTGAATATGCTTATTACAATAACATGAATAAGGACATTGGTTCAAGAGCTATACCATTAATGCAAAGAACACTACATTAAAATAATATTACACAATGATTTTTTAATATCGTAGTAATATGATACAATTTATCCAATGGAAAAGGCGCTCTATATATAAACGCCGGTTGTTATGTTATGTTATGTTATGTTATGTTATTAATGGAAATAATAGAATAATAATAGAAAAAATGTTATGTTATGTTACGGTATGTTATGTTATGTTTGTTATGTCATGTTATGGGCCAAGCTTGATTATTTTTCATTTCTGGACTAAATTACACGAGGCAGTTAGTAATATCTTAGCAACTTTTTACCAAAACTTACAATAATTCCAGCGCTATATAAACGATGTGATCAGGTACATGGAAGTGTATCACCATAATATAAATTGAATATCAGTTTCAAATTCTGATCAATGTGTTTAAAAATTTTCAACTGTTGAAAATTGTTCAAACAATGGGTTATGCATAATCATATCATTACATTCTCAGAACATAAAAGGGTTCAAGAATAAATGTCATAATATATTTACACCAATACGGATTAATATTTTAATACACCAGTTAACATCCCACGTCACTTCTTTTGTTGCCTGCGAATCCATTCCTGCGAATCGTTATGGCCCATAGTATTAAAACTCTAACAGATACAGTTGCCCAGTGTGTAACAGTCAGACCGACCTATTTCAAGATACCAAATATCCCTAACATTTTTTACAAACATTGCTGTTACCTGGTCTATACATTCTTTCAGTTAAAGAACGAATTCAAGAATAAATTTTCTAATGTTTACACCAATAAGGACCATGTTTTAATGCGTTCTTTCAGTTAAGCAACATTAAAGGCATGGTACGATATATTGTTAGAGCAGCGCCCTCATATTTTTTTTTTGAATTTGAGATTTCATTATCATGTGATTAAGTTGTGAGCAGTTTAATTGTCTCATATAATGGGTATTTTGGTACTACGGTGCTTTTATTCTGAATACACAAAGCTTTTAGAGTCAATGGCGAAGGCATGTTTGCACATTGCGACAAGAAACTCCTATATTGTTGCTTGTGTGTTTGAAGTTCCTGTGGTGTTGTTCTAAATACTTTATTAAATTCCATGATATTCATCGCCCATTGGTTACCCATGCCCGTGGTCTAGGCTAACGTGATGCAACTTAACATATAGACCGTGTTCATAGTCCGATATTTCATGGTACATTGTTAATTTACTGTACTGAAGATAGACTGTTAAACATTTTGCAATGTCGATTAATTTAATGATAGTCACACTATTCTCACATACTTCACTTCTCCACAAATGCAATTCAATTTGTGAAAGAAAAATAAGATCACGCTGAGCCTGCCGATAGAGTTAAAATGTGCAAAGGTGATATTGTCTAGGTCAATTAAGTTCAATAAATAAATCAATACTAGATCTGATGTGTAGAGCTACTTTTAAAAGGCTAACAAATTTCAATTTCTTTATTATAGGCCTAGGTCATGAACTGCTGGCGAATAGGCAGAAGAGAAGAAGTTGTAAATAGTGCATATCTATCTTTTAATTTTTTAAAGAGGCTTTTTTTCAACAAAAGTTCAATAAAAAAGTGGGTATAGCACGACTGGCCTATAATTTCCAAACCGGCACCTACGGGTTTATATTCACACACAATGCTGTTGAACCACCGGTAAGTGTGGGTGCATTTTCTCTTCATAAATTTCTGTCACATATATTTGATTAAAAGCGTTTTACTATGCGACATATGTGCTCCACTGAAGGCTTGTAAGCGAAAAATGCATCAATTGCATTTACATCATCTTTGAAGTATTACCAAAGCGGAAATTCTCCTACAGCTGTTTGCATGTCGTAGTTTTATAGCTTTCTGATTATAATGGAAACAATGTACTCATATCACCAAAAAATTGGCAAACAAGTTTTAATATACTCACAAGTTACAATTCTGTAATTATTATTTTATGTGAAAAACACCCCAATGGATATGGACCTACGCACCGGGACTATATTACAAATGAATCTTCATACATTCGGAGGCTATTAACTTATTTTATTACTCGTTGTTAGTAGACATAATTTCCGCAATATCTGGTTCATATAACGGTCAGCGTTCGAGCTCGTTCAAATTTCAAAACATATTGCAAATTTCACACATATTTGATCAGCTCTTCATTGTGTTCAAGTTTAGCATTTTCTTTTCAAAAGACCCGTCAAAAGATACATAATTATGGAGTTGACGCTTGTCCATGATGCCTGGTTTATTGACCTATCTGTTTATTAGTCAGGTAAAGGGACGGATCTAAGGAAAAAGGGCCTGGTAAGCAAACATGTTTGGGGGCCCACAGTGTGGAGAGTTCTGATCAGAGACCCCCGTTTATGGATTAAGGGATTTTAGCAGAGGTCATACACTCCATTACTGTACTAGAGTTTTGCGCAATGAGAAAGCATTCGCCATGCATAATCTCAGATACCAGGCTTGTACCATAACGTGTTTACCATAAAATGATGACACAGTGCGACTGGACATTCCAGTATGACCTTCTGTATGTCGATATTTAACATCAAAGGTACGGTTCCTTGTTATGGTGAAGCGACTATAACACTTAATAGTATACCCTTATATTAAAATGACTCTGTATCCTGCCTGTTTATAGGCCTACCATAGGTTGAAATAATCGCATAACAGATATTCCCATAATGCATTCTTTTGGAAATTACCCCTTGATGAAATTATGTGACCCTTTTCAGAGCCTATTCTCAACACACCAAACCCCGGGCTTTTATGTCCTTTAAGCACATAAAATGTTAAAGAATTTTTTGGCATGATCTAATTTTTTTTCTTACAATTTGTAAGTACTTGTAATTCAGATTACAATGCATCATGGGATTGGTTAACCCTCTGAGATCTACCATCTTTCTTACAGTATATCTGATTGGCTCATTATTATAATATAACATGGAGTAACCAATCAAAATCAACTTTTTATATATCTGCATGCACTTTAAATTTTTCTCACCATATGTCTCTGATTGGATAATTACATCATAGCAACGCTATGAATAATCAATCAAATCGGTTCTTATGTAGTTCTCTGTAGGCCTACTTATTCGATAGAGGTGCGGTGTAATTGTTTGAGGGTACTTATAGTGGAAGATATTTACAGGACATATCAACTATTTTTGCATAGCAACGTACATAATTGTTTTTAGAATTTTATGTTAGCCTGTTGCCATTCCGTAATATGGTCATTATCATGATTATAATCCGGAGTTAAAATGCATCGTTTGGGTCAATAAATAAATGTGCGATAAAACAAATTTGGGTCAAAGTGTCATAATTTAAGTACAATAACGGTGCAAGCTATAATAAGAATTAGAACCATGTGTATGAAGCATTATCAAGATAATTACCTGTAGATTTATGCTTCGGTTTATGAAATAAGATGATACTAAACTGATGCTAACTTACTACATTTTAAGAAGATGAGTGTTAATTTTAGGTGCCCTTCGTTGTAGAACAAATATGTAGCAACACCATTATCCCACATTAGGCCCTTAAAGGCCTATGCATTGAATGAGATACTCATAATTAACAAAGCGATTGATTTTGTCCAAAATGTGAACTCGTTCTTTGTACCATATAATATATTTTCGGAATGGAGGTTACCTTACAGAGGATTTGGGCACTTAATTATCGCCCGAAGTATAATATCGTATCCAAATAGCAAATCAAGGTTAATTTCGAATGCACCATAAATCATATACTACTAAACGGGTCATCGAACCATGCCTCTGGTACGATAACATAGGCCTAGACATTTCTCTAACGGCGCTAAATCTCCTACAGGATTGATTGTTTGCAATGCAATGTGAATTTTCAATTCACTATACATCAATGTGATGAAGGCTGACATTTTCTATGCAATGAATTTTTCATGTGTTCGTAGGCTACTTGCAAGCGCGAGCGACGAATGATTCAGACAGAATATTATCAGGTTAAGAATGAGTTCTTCCCCTCTCTATTTTCTTTACATATGTTTTTAAGTTAACAACATTTATATTATGTATGTTTTCAATTGCTGAGCTAAAGAAAAAATCCAATAACTTACTTATTGAAGAGTATTTTTTTTTTCAATTGATTTCAACATAGATGACTACGTATATGTTCTTCACGTGCACTCTTTGGCAGATTTGTTTGGGGTCGCAGGTTTATTTGGTAGGGCCGAACATGTCTAATAAAAACAAAGACCAATGAATTATCATGTGGAGGTCCAACCCCTAACCCTAATCCTAAGACCACGATGAGCGTGTTATTTTTTCTGATTGAAATTGAATATTAAAATGTGATGCATAAATATTTCATATCAAAATGTGATGTAAACATGGCACACCAAAATGTGATGCAAATATACCAAATATGATGTAAAGTGTAAAACAGGCATACCAAAAATGTGATGTAAAGTGTAAATACAGGCATATCAAAATGTGATGTAAACATAGGCACACCAAAATATGTAAATATACACATACCAAAAATGTGATGTAAAGTGTAAAACAGGCATACCAAAAATGTGATGTAAATAATAGACACACCAAAATGTGATGTAAACATAGGCACACCAAAATGTGATGTAAACATAGGCACACCAAAATGTGATGTAAATATATACCAAAAATGTGATGTAACACAGGCATATTCAATGTGATTATAATTACAGGTATATCAAAATGTGAAGGAAAAAAACAGGAATGTTATGTAAAACATGAGCATTTAAAAACATTGTTTTAAATTGACTATTCAATCCCTGATTCTGGTTGTTGTCAAATTAATAATACCAAACTTTTGTCACAGTCAAAAAATTAATATTCAAATCATGCAAATCATAATTCACGTATATATGTACATTCTCCAAAAGACGTAATACATTGCAATGATTGTACATTCGTGTCCCCACATCTTCCCGACTTTGTCCTTTTGTTAATTTAAAATATAATTTATCGTATAGCTAATTATTAACCTTGTATTTGAACAGATGTTGATTTCTTAGTTTAAAGGTAGAATAAACAGGCTTTTAAATGACTATAATTATGAACTATATAAACTTTGAGATTTATTCAAAATATTAAATGGAGATAAACGTTCTATTTCTTTTTAGTAAAATGTCACACCTCCAACGTTTAGGGCCTTACCAACATGACCAATGAAGATAACTCAAGACTCGTAACCAGGAAGATGTTTTCAGACCTAAACCATAAACAGACAATTTTACTGTCCCTTTTCCCATCTCCAATATTTCGTAGACAGTCTAATTGGTACTTACTGACCATCTTAAAGAAATAGTTGTATGCACATCCACACACGTGTGGGATAAAGATGCCCTTATTTTACCAATTACTCCGTCTGCACTTGAAGATCTTTTGTCATTCAAGAACTAGACGGTATTGTAGAAGTGTTGGACAATTACGTTTAACGGTAAACCGTTGCGCACTAATGCTATTGAGCGGATAAGTGGCTATTGTGGAGGAGGAAAAAATACCCCTTATGCTCACCTGACTGGGCCGCCGTCCTGATAGAATAATTGGTTCGACCTAAATAGGAATGCTTACAATTGTTATGAAGAAGGACCGTTACGTTGTTTTGATGGTACACAACAGACACCAATGAAAAACCATTCGATGACATGAGTATATTTTATTGGTTTGTAACCTTGGTAGAATGAAGTAGGCCTTGTTTGTATTTTATTCTATGCTTTTTCAAATTTTAAGGGTAATTGCACATCTAAATAGCTCTTTGTTGTACTATATAGTTTTTTAATTCATGTCAAATCATGGTCAGACATCTCAACTGGATTTTAGGCTATTAAAAAGTCTAAATAAAAAAATAGCCCCCAAAAAACTTCTGACTTGTGTAAAATTTGTAGTGGAAAACGTTATTGATGACCACTAATTACTTTTTGTGATAACCTGTCCAGAAAAAGCTATGTTATTTGTTTGTTAGTTTATTTACTCATTTTATTTTTTAACAAAAATTGCCCCAAACCCCAAGATCCATGTAGCCTATGATTCCAAAATTTGCTTAATAATAAATACATAAATAAAAACATAAATAAAATAATAAGATAATGTAAATAAAAATAATAATAAAAGAGGCAAAAGAGAATAGATGGAAGATGAAGATGATGATGAAGAAGACGAAGAAAAAGACAAGGCAAGGGCGAAGACGGCGACGAAGATGAAGAAATAGAAGAAGAAATAGATAAAAGACGCAGAAGATGAAGATATGAAAGAAGGAATTAAGAAGAAATAGAAAACAAATGAATAAATAGAGGAATATAAATTGAATATGGAAGAAAATCTAGAAGAAGATAAAGTAGAAGGATATATAAACTTCTTCCAATGCAATTTCAAACAGTCTGTCATATTTTGGGAGCATCTCCGGACCTTTCCTCATCAGGCTCCACAAGGACCCAAACTTTGTGGGAGTTTCCGTAACCTAACCCATCTGACACACTTTTTTCTGACACATTCATGAATTCGGAAATCCTTCACGGAATAAAGCACAGGTTTTCGAATTCATTAGTGTGTCAGAAAAAAATGTGTCAGATGGGCCAGGTTAAGGAAACTCCCCAACTTGTTTCCTTATTCTGTTGGCTTATGTGCAATACATCATGAACATAGGTCTATAAAAATGATGAAAGAATGCATGTATAGCATCACTAGTGTCACCGTGATCACTGATTCATTGATAGGCAAGCATGTTCACACCCTATCATGAAATGAGTAACTTCATTCTATTTCTAAACATTACTGCATGTTTTATCAAAATTGAATCTTGATAGCTCGTCAGAACATTTCAAGTGAGTCATTTTAACATCTTAAAGGGAATTCCGTGAATTCCTGACCAAATTGGTCCTATCTCTTGCCCTGTGTATCATAAATCAGTAAACGTAAATAATTAAGAACAGATTTCCGATGGAGTCACCTTAATTTTCTTGCTCGGTATCTGGTATAAATCCAGAATGTCATAATGGATTTATTTACTTAATCAAGACTTGGTTTAATCATACATCTGGATATACTGTGTCTCTTGGTTTACAAAAACACTATACAACCAAAATACCTAATACGGACATATGCAAATTAATCAATTATATTTATATTATATATATATTGGAACTTTGTCATTCAAATAAATAGGACTGACTGTGTGTCTGATGTTTTTGAATTCTAAGTCAAGGCCATCCAAGCAAGACATCAGTACTACTATCCACACGTTAAACATCCGAAGTAAAACTGTCGAAGCGAGGCACAATTAGCTTTAAGACTAAAAATTTGAGCCGAACCTCTCTTAAAGAGACATGAGGAGATTTCCAGAAAGACGAAAGAAGCCCGCCCCCAATTTTTTCTCGAACCCCGGTTTTTTAATAATTTGGAATGCTTACCAATGTATTAGATCACACCTGAAGTGAATAAGCCGAATACGCCGTCTTTATGTTAATAAAATGATATTTAGTACTTTCTGTTCGGCACGACAGAAAGTCAAAGCACGGTTTTTATGGGGAACGATACGATAGGCCAGGCAAGTGCAATACCAGTTTTCGGTTTCTTTGCACCTGTTTGTCCAATAAACCTTTAAAACCTTCTCGGTAGGTGGTCTACAACCGATCCAGGAAATGTAGAGAGAAATATTGTTATCCCTAGGAAAATCTCCTCCTGTCAACTTTAAGAAGAAGCTAGTCCTATTATACGACGCTTTTGAGTTATGTAGTGGCTTCTTTCGTGACACAACGACTACGTTCCCACTTGCAAAAGAGGGTGTACTCCCCATAATGTATGAAAAAGCAACAACCCATCATCTGTTAAGTTAAAAATTAGTCAAAGTGAGTAAAATCTCACGCATTGTTGGGTCAAATATACCCTGCTTGGGCTTCTTAAGCTTTGTATTCAAATTTGACTAAGGTTTTACACAACAAGCAGAGGTTGTTGCTGGTGCTGTTTGACTTTTAATAAAACATTTAATAGTCTTAGAACATTAATTAACCCAAAATGATGGGGTTTAGCACTTATTGCCACCATCCAAAGGATGGCACCAAAAAGTGGCGCCAAAATTCTGTAGACTTTACAAGCGAGGAAAGGGAATTTGTTGTAATTATAAATGTGAAAAGTAAATTCAATTTTGATAGTCAACACCAACATTTGATGACCAATCACTCTACTAAAAGTCCGATTACAACGAGCTCGCAGACAAGGGACGTTTAATTGCACTTTTGGGCAATACTTGTTAACAGAACAAAACGTAGTATCCCGTTCTTTTAAAAGCATGTTATGATTCTGCATCGGCCAAGGAACAAATTACCTTGGCAGTGAACCGTTTGCTATACTGACCGAATTGTAGTAAATGTAATAAGTCGACCATATTTAAAGAAAAATTGAATGAGTTTTGTGCAACAACCCGCACTGTAAACCCATATGTAGGTGTTGAAAAACTTTTAACGCCTAATAGTCAAAAAAATAAAACCAACACAATTGCTCTAAATGTTTGTAAGTGTTAAAAAACTTCACGCATTTACATAAACACCTGGCATGGTGTTTAGAAGTTAACGCAGTTGCTGTTTGAAAGTATTATTTTAAAGCGTTAAGGTGCATGTTCCAATGTAAAATTCACAGGTGTTATTTAAATCAGGGGAATAATGTTAGTGTGATTAAACTTTTTGTGTTATGGGAGGAGGGTTGAGAATTTTGTTCTAAACACGGTTTATGGTTTATTATGGTTTACAAAAGCCTAATACACGTGAATTATATAATGGCAAACTCCAAAATCGTTTTCCCCGCTCCATTATCCCAAACTAATATACAGTTACATTTCTTCTAAAATCTGTGGGAAATTATCAAAGAACATTTAAAAATGCATTGCGTTTTTAACAGTCTTCTCATTTATAGTCTGTGGCGAAAAATGTGAAGAAAATTGATTAATTAAATGCATGAAGCTAAAGATATTAATATAGCTGGCCCAACAAAACAAAGAAACCCTTCTTATAATACAGTCCCACATTTTTAGATCAATTTTAGACACATCTTAGATCCCTTTTACAAACCTATTTTAGACCACATTTTCGTTAATGTAGACAAAAAATGACCTTATAGTGGCGTTGGAAAAAAACCGCCACCAGCAAATGCATGAATAAGAGTGAATGCAAAAAAGACCAACATATATTCAGGTATAAAATGCGACCCCATTCGGCGGCACCCGTAACTGCGTACTCCCCCCCCCCTCCCGTCGATATAAAACTATTAAAAAGCCAAACGGTATAGACAAGGTAGGTGCCGAAGCATACGCGTGAGTTGTAAACGGCAAACCGTGTGAAAACGCATGAGAGAAGCGCCCTCATTTTTTTTTTTTATCAAATTTCAGCTTTTTTAATTCTATGTTGGTATTGGAATAGGAATGATATCCACCATGTGAATGAATAAGCTGTGGAAGCTGTTATATATTTGTTTGTTCGTTTTTATTTAGTATGTATTTATTTTATTTTACTTTTTTTCTTTAATGGATGCATATAGGCATGTATTTATAGAATCAAAGTCGTGCTCCTTTTTTACCCTACCATGCCGACGTTAAGTGATTTAGATCATTTAACATGGATGTAACGTAGGCCTATGATATTTACATAATAAATCAATTAAAAATCAAAACTTCACAAAATAAATTATTGCATTGTAGTGTATTAAGCATTCAGTCACATTATTAAGAAAATCGCATGGATTGTCCGGACTCAAGAAATTCACGTATTATGCCTATTGTTATCTTAATTGTGAAGTTGAAGTATACATTAATGTATACAATACTATCAAATTGTTCGATAAAATAACTGCAATAGGTTAAAAAAACCATTATAATAAAAAACCATTAAACATTCGTCTTAGTTTCTATCTGAGACAACATAGCGAGAGATACACCTTTGTCTTAAAACCAAAATCGCCATGGCCTACCGTATCCAACCAATGCGCATAAGTGAGGATGATAGAGGGCCTATGCCGGTGTAGAGGGGGGTACCAACCGAGTGAACGCAAACGCATATTGAGTTTTGTACTCTGCATGAAAAAAAAAAAATACGTATGATTAAAGTAATAATACATAGTGTTTTAGTATAGGGTTGTGGGGCTTCGAGAGTCAATGATATATTTGTTTTAAATATCATCTCTATCTTTTTCGGTTAGACAATTTACATTAGTACCTGTGTTATCACGAATGTTTATCATCAGTTTTGCATGGGGTCTAAAAGGAAACTGACATAAAGCCGTTTTATTGAACTTTTTTTTTTTAATTTGCCGAAAAGAAAGCGAAAGAAGCTGTATAGCGATATAGAACTTTAGTGCATTTATTTACAATGTAAATGAATCAGTATCAGTCTATGTAAACTTTGGGATATGGTTATGCACAATCAGGATTGGTCTTTTATATGAAAAAATTCACTGCAAAAAAGCCCCAAATTGGGCTCAGCCTGGTGGGGTTATGCGGCCAAAGTGACTCCAAATACGAAATTACTAAAAACTTTTTGGCTTAATTAACCTAAAAGTAACTCTCACGGACTAAACTGTCAAACATTATTTCAAGTGCTTAATTAAGTTACTATTTATTCTGGAACAAGTTTGATTGTTTCTGATTGTACTTTAAGTACAAAAAAACTGCATATGCATTGACACAAGTGTATATAGGGATATAGCCATGGCAAAACGTTTTTACAGAGTTATATATAGGACCACTACTTCGTGCTAATTGAAATACAGAGCGAGGAAGAGTATAGACAAAATTTAATTTTTAAAAAATAGTGCCAATCAATAGACAGCAATAGTTAAATGTCGACCAAGGTTGTGGTACTTGATTGACTGATGTCCTCCATTACTGATCATAAACAAATACTTTAGAAAATATAGCGATGCACCTTCAACTAAGCAACTGTTTTATTTGTTAAAGGATATATGGCAGGACAATGCTATACGTGCTATAAAAACACGATAAAGGATGGACTCATCTTAATGTTGATATTTTATTGATTCACTTTCATTATTTTTTTCAGTTTATTTTTATTAAGAAGAACTTAAAATAGGAGGGGTCAGGACTAGCGGCCCGTGAAATAAAGACAATTGGCCTATTGAGGAATTGTGTCAGATCGCGTCCATTTTGGGGGCATCAAGCGTCCCAAAACACCCGCCGAGCGGCCCCTATAATCGGGGGGGAATTCTAAAGAAGGCCCTATGCCCAGTCCGACCCTGCAGCGCAAGCCTCCTTCTCGTGAACTTTTGCTCATCAACTAGCTTCGCACATTATGAGGACATGTGCTTAATGATATGACACATCTTATTTCACGATTTCAACCCTCAACGAATTTTTAGATGAGTTAGATCTTTTGGCCCTGGATTCCGTGACGATTAATCAAACAAAAACCCGTAGACTATATATTAACATAAACCAATTTCGTTTAAACTTAGACACTATTTATGGAATAGACCTGACAATTTAGGCAATGTGTCTTTAAGACCTATTGTTTGATTTAATGGGGCCTATTAAGACTTTTCAGTCAATTCATAGTTCTGTTAAGTTTGAAATAATTATAATTTTGACAAAAGCACGTGAAAAGGGACCACTAGAATGCGCAGGAGTGATTTTCAAACGACACCACCACACTTGCACTTCTATGAAATGGCCGTTTTAAACTGGTTTACGGTGTGAGTTAATCATGGAAAGCCGTTGAGAGAGACGAGCATACGTTTTGTAACAGTAGCCAATTTGGCATGTCTGTTGAACAATGGAAAAAGGAAATCCTTGGGCTCACCGTAGAGTCAATGTAAAAAGCGGAGAACGAGTATTACGCAACGCAACCTCAAAATGGGTAGTTAAAAAGGGCAGTCAGAATTTTACTGGTTCTCAATATTATTCATTCATCAAATGCCTATAGGCCTACAGTGATAAAACGGAGGCTGGGTTGCATTTTTTAGCATGACTCTCTAAACTACTGACGATTTATGTTGTGATGTTATGGCGAACAGGTGGAGAAATGCATGAGGGGAAGAAAAGGTGGTTGGTATAATAACCATTTGCGAGAAGTTACTATATCATTTCATGAATACTCCACAAATTATTGTTCTTAATCTCTTTCAACTTATATCATACTTTAGTTAGGGCCAAGGTATGACCCGACAGTGGCTCAATAATTGCCAAAAGTGGCTATCGGCCCGACTGTCGGGTCGATAGTGGTCAGAGGCCGCATATACACTATTTACCCGGCCAAGTCGGCTCGATAACCATTCCGCATTATTGACCCGACTGTCGGCTAGGATTAGTTTTTTTTGTGCATTATTCAACCGACTAAGGAGAGAAAGTGGTTTGAAAAGCCACCCTTGTTTTACTGCCCTTGCCTTTTCGAATTTGGGACCGAAGAGACTGGGAACAGAGTAGTTCACGACATGTGAAAAATAAAACAAAACAGCCAGTTAGGCCTACAGAGAACAGCGCGATAAATTAACAAAATACATCAGAGTAGGGCAGGAACAGTAGTCCGGTTGGGTATTTTCGCTGCATGCGACACAATAAAAACATGCGCACGGATTTCAAAAAGGCGGTTTTTGGGACAGCCCATTGGAGGGGGATACTCAGATTTGATCATGACGGGAGAAGGGGAGGTGCTGCTGGAGCATCGAAACCTATAGGAATAGCTATTTTTAAGGGTAGTTTGGGCAGTAAGGTACTTACCTTTAGGTATGTTTTCGAACTATTGGATATTTTAATTTTAAACTTTCGGGAAATTAGGGATATTTTACAAAAAAAGGATCCGTGTTAGGAGTTTTTTGAGAAAAAGCAGTCCGTTAGATCAGCACATCCCCATATCTTATTTTAAACGACATGCGAGTGAAAAAAGGGGGACTGAGCCGTTTAAAATGGAGTAGGCTCCAGTCATGCCAGTGAGCGTGATATAAGTGACGCGTGGGTCGTGTGCGACGCGCCCCTACTGTTGATTCTGAAAAACCAGTCTAGGCCTTTGTAAGATCACAAAGGGGACTCGCTTGCATACCATTAACCACGTGAGGTCCGACATTTCCTATATAAAACGGCCGACAGGGACAGGGGGGCTAGACGGAAACCACTTCCCGAAGAAAGCTCTGCCACTGTATGAATTAGATATTCCGTCGCCGACCTGAAACGCGCCCGCTGTCGCTGACAGCCAAACAACCCGCGGTCGCGCCAGGTACGTCCCGGGGATTACGTCATCGGATGCTATACATTTTCCCCCCTCTTGTGATCAGATTCAAGTTGTCGCAACACACGTCGCACATGGTTGTCGGTTCAATATTCATTGTCGTTTTTTGTCAACCGGCATCGGGGGAAAATTTAGTCATTCTACCGTATCTTATTCAGCCGACTGTCGGGCCGATAGCCACTCTGTAAGTTAACAAAGTAACGACACGGTCTATTAACCAAAGCATTCTGATAACCGAAATGGCATTGGACAGTTTTAGAATGCATCGACTTGTGTTAAAGTATAGGCCCTAATTTTATGTTAAATACGTGTATGAGTTGTACAAATCATTAACAATTAATATAATTTGGGGGTTATTTTTCACAAGGGAGTCTCAAAATTACACTTGAAATATGGGGTAAGATGAAAGTGTTATTGAGATGTTGTTTTAATTTACGTTTAAATGTTAACAGTTGAATTAATTAGAAGCTAAATTCGTGAAGACAGTCGACCATTTTTTCAAACTATTTCCAACGGATCATTAATAATGGAGAAGTATTTCATTTCAATGTTGGCATTTAATGAATTGGGTCACAAGTATATATTGACATTTTTTAATGGAATATTTGTACATTCAAATTCCAACATTGTTCAATGTAAACGCTTTTTGTAATTCAGATCAATTAAATCTTTAGTATAATATTCTAATTAACGGTCGACGAAACAACTTTCATTCGATTTAAGAAGGGATTAACATTACAAGTCTAGACTTTGTGTAAATGGAATAAGCATTTTTAGCTAAAAAAGCAGGGTTGGGGTGTCTGATGCAATAACATTTGAGTCACATTTTAGCTCCGATTTTACAAAGATGGGCTATTATGTGAACACTAACTTCACAAAGTATAGCTTGTTTGCAAAAATATTGCATCATTTACAGGAAAAATTGTAACTGATTCAGGGTTTTAAATTTAGAATTCGTCCCGTACATGTACACATATGGCATATAGGCGGGCCGATATACACGGCCACCGTGCCATTACTAGGTGTCCCCGCTTACTAAAGCTTAATCCCGCCACATGTTTCCTGTAACACCGGTGAATAAAATATGCATGCGAGGGATCTTTTATGCCCTTAGCAAACATTCGTAACCATACAATCGCCCTTCTCTCAGGGCAGTAATTTAATTACAATTCGTTAAATATAAAGAGATATATAGGGAAACATGATTTATGGGAAAAGGCCTATCCCTAGGAGAGTGTGTTAGACATTCCGAGACCTTTTGCCCACTTAGACAGTGGTAAAGGATTTCATACGTATCTAGTTATAGATTAAAGCACATATTATTAAATTATATATGGACTTATTTATAATGAAACGTGGAAACCCGTTCATAAGAATTGATAAGTTCACATATACGTGTTAAATTAAAGGAAACAAAAAAAAAACATCCTAGCCATTAAACTAAGACAAACAAACGTGATTTTTTCAGCTACAGTGATGGTATTGATGTGAGGGATTATTACGCTATGTAAAAATATCATGCGAAGTCACAAAAAAAATATTCGTTTTCTTGTTGTTTTGAAACAGAAACAAAGACAGAAACATTCAGATATCTAACAAGAATTTGGCCTTATGTTAAGACAAGGAAAGAAACTAAATATAAACTTGTCATAACGGAATTAGAGATATAAAGAACTATGTGTGCTAGTTTTTTAGAATTTTATTCGAATCTTGACCATGACTTTTGCTTTCTGCTTGCGTGATTTTACTCATGCATTGGACAGACGGGCGCTAAATGTGAAGCAAAAAGTTCCGGTTGCGAATAATGTCAATAAATAAGCTTTACAAGTTTTTTTTTTTAAAAATATTGCAAAAAACTCAAGCTCTTTCAAATCCCCCGCACAACCCTCGTCGTTCCTGTGCCGTTTGTTATAAAGGCCTTTTTTATTTGGGGTGTTTATTTCAATATCCAACGCGAGATTGACAAAACAATGGGCGATTTTTTTTACTTCTTTATAAGATTTTTCAAAGATGAGATCGTTTACACCATCAAATGCCCTTGTCGGAGTAAAGAAAATTGAGTAAAAAACGCGGTAAATTATCTCAACTCTTTCAGACCCCGACAACCATATTATATTGTTAGGTTCTATATCTAACCTCTAAAGTCTGACTCAGAGAATTTCGAAATATTATTTTTTATGTAATAATGACAAATAGTCAACGAGAACTAAAGATAGTAACCTAAAATGCACAATTCCGAAATTTTGAGATGAATCGGAATTTTTCGTTTTGATTCCGTATACATTTATGTGTAGTATTACTTCCCATAGGATCCGTTTATAATAAAAATTCCGGATCCGGAATTTTAAAACCAATTTGTGATTTTCTATATGAAGGGAATTCTATTTAAGCTTAGCAATTTCGCACAGTGATTATATATGGACAAGCATTATGTCATGCAAAAAACACGATTTGTTTTGAAATGGGGCGCCCCCTCGGAAATCTCTGAGTCGGCCTTTAAATATGCCTATATAATTTTAATTTTCTATCTCAAAACGCCCCTTTTATTTTAGTGTCTCGCCATCCATGCTGGGTATGGTCACATCGTCACACGGCGATTGTCCGGTAAATAATCAAGGACCGTCGCACATCATTCTGGACCTTAAAAAAGGCATGGAGATCTACCCGCGTGTATATAGAGTCAATACATCTCGTACCACACGTCCGCCATTACGTGAAATAGCATTACTAACGTAGACACGCAATACTAAAAGAACTGTCATCATAACAATCAAATGTCAAAAAATATCAACAGTCGAGTAAATAAAATAAAAAATTCGTTAAGTAATAATGAGAACGTTTCGTGAACCTTTTGCCTGTGTTGTATATCAACCCACGTATGGACATGGTGGTCACAGGCACGGCAAATATGAACACTTTGAATGGCTCTACGTAACACTAGGGGGCATTAGCCAATATGTTTTCATTATCCCGGGAGAGTTTCTTGTACATGAAGTTGATACGCATAATATGTAACTCTCTCCATACCAAGTTTTTGGTAAAAAAACGTCAGTTAACTTATGGATGTAACAACATTTTGTGTTTTGAACCATAATTTGCTGTTGAATCTGACCTCTTAGAAAATAAAGCGGTCTTAGGTTTAAACCTACACATATACGGGTACTCTCTCGTGGCTCTATCATACATGGGTTGTACACCCTGCATCAAACGCAGTGGTTGAAAGGGGGTGGGGTTCGTTAAAACCAGATTAAATGTTATACCAACCCAAATTGAAGCAAGATACACACAACTTGGGTTTCTGTATTCTTTCTATAGCATAAGAAGTATTAACCATGTACAATTTATAAATATACACTCAAAATGACGTAACAACATGGAAATTGGCAATTACCGTTAAAAACATAAGTATATTACAAAAGGTGTTCCAGTTGTATAAAACGGTTGATTCCTCCTTGTGCAGACTAGTGACACTAACTGGCAAAAGTCTCTTTTCATAGTTGAATCGTGAGCATTATCATAGATACACCAGAGTGCGAAGTTCAATTGTAGTCGCTATTTGGTCGTCAGTCACTCTTCTTACAGTACTCCGCCTTGGCTCCTTTTTGGCACTACGGTAGCTACTGAAGGACTCTTGGATATTACACCATTGGAATTGGGAAAGTGGAAACTCTTCTTATATTTTTCTGTGTTGAATTGAAGATCAAACAAGGATGATTAATATCAAGCAATTAGCTACAACTCTTTTTTACACAGCATGGAAGTTTCTTCAACTTCTGGAAGAGAGTTGTTCAGCACTTGTAGCTCAAGATGAAATTAAACTAAAAGTTTACAAATACGTTCTGACAGAAACCCATTTTATATTAGACAATTACTAAACTAAAATAAATTACTAATCTAATTCTAAATTAAACTGAGGTATAATCAAAGGAAACTTGATTAGGATTTTGAAACTCTTGACATCAGATTATAATGGAACCATGTCCGCAAACACAAGGTCCAAAATAGAAATGTCAGACTGGTGAATGTCCAAAGTTATACGTTAAACAAACATATATATGTGATCAACTTAATATACTAATTAATAATAAGTAACGTAAAATCATACAGGTACTATATTATAAAACCATAACAACACTGACCTCAGATGAACCCAGGGAAAATATTTGTGTGGACAATATGAATGAATGAACTTGGGATTTTTGAGGGGCACAGGAGGAATGACGTTGTGCCATAAATCTTAAGTCAGAGAGACGGCCACATGCACGAGCTTGGGTTCAAAAGAGTGACCCAAATTGGTATCTGAAATCCCTATATTAGTATTATACTATTCCATTATAATTATAATGAACTCTCTAAATTGCATATAAGTATAGGCCAGTAGGCCTAAAATAAACTCCGCATTTACTCATAATTTTTTACACCTTGATGGTTTTAGAATTTGACATGCAAAACACTCCCAATGTCAAAATTGATAATTAAACAGTTAACTATGGACTGGATGGGATCACTATGATTTGTCATTACAAAGTCAGAACACTTTCATAAGCTAACCTATCAATCATTACACAAGAATATTGTGTGTGCAGTAAGGGTTTTTTGTTCACACATAACCATGGTTAAATAAGCTAGCTCCTGATCGGTCGGGAACTAATCTGCCTATCATACCCTATCATACAAAGCATTAACACATCTTTAACATAAATAAAAACAACATATTTATTCTAAATAATGAGTTTGTGTAGTTCTGGTTATCCAAGCTAAATGGCTTAACTTCATAATAAACATCTGCTAAACATACCAACACGTAGTATAACGCACATCACCAATATTGGTGATGGATAACAATAATCATAATACACATATAATATTAAAACCAATAGGACACAAAACTTAAAGCTACCTTATGTTGTGTTGATTGAAGATCAACAAAGATGATAAATCAAGCAATTAGCTAAACTCGTTATACACAGCATGAAGTGTCTTCCAACGTCTGGAGAGAGGTGTTCAGCACTGAGCTCAGAGATGGAATGGAGGAATTTACTCCAATCATTCACTCTTATTCATTTGGTTCCTCCATCTGAACATAATTCATAGTTGCTAGCTAATTACCTGAATATCAAGAACATGAGGAATGTCCTTCTTTCTCCAAATTTAGTAACTTTCCAGAATTCGCTCTTTTCTCCAATTGAGTAACGTTCCAGAATTCAGAGTGCAAGTGCACTTTTTGCAGTATATAATTGATATAAGCAGTAGCTAACAGAAATACTGTGCTGTCTAACCTTGGCCAGCCTGTGACGTAGCAAGGGTTTCAAAGGAACAAGATTCCCAAGTGGTACCTCCACCTCATCTTGGGGCGTAATGATGGTCCTCAATACACTTAGTACACCACTATCTTTGGATTTCTTGATATTGTGAAGAAGAAGTAAAAAATTACAATTACATGACCTTTAACCCAAAAAATTTGGGGTGGGTTACACTCTCCCCTCCTTAAAGGATATCGTCCCCCGACTGGCAAAATATACCAAAGTGATCCCTAATTGCAGAGTATGCCGATATGGGTTGTAAGAGATTTCATATGATTGTTGAGCAAGTGGAACCTTGTCACTTGCCATTGGAAAGTTGGCACTTGCTGATGCATTCCATGCAGCTTGTTTGCCGGGGGCATTAATAATTCAGTCTCTCAGTGGTCCTGCCCCCCATGACCGTGTTGATCTCTAATTGAAAATGTCTTGCATGGTTTGGGTTCCACTCTTCGTAGGAAGGAAAGAAAAACCTCTGAAGTTGATGATCATCGTCTTCTCATTGCTACAGTGCACTTCATCAGTGACTCATCCACAGTGTTAATCGTTCTCTACCGATTGCATTTGTTCTCATATCTCCAGCTGTGGAGGCTCACTGCAGCGTTCTCAGTTAACTAGCGGTTAGTGATACATTTATTGATAGCCTTGGTTTTGGTATTGGCTTGACTGGTATAGAGACGGATTCAGAAATCTGTGTAGGATAGTTTCATCTCTGGAATCTATGTCACTTGAAAGGGGGTCCTTGGTGAAAGTGATTTGCTTTCACGGGTTGTTGACGAGTGACTGGTCGTTTTGGCTTCTTCTATGGTGAGTCCGGTTCCGATGGCGTCAGTCCTTGTTTAGGAATTCGACAAAGGTAGGAGCATGTTGCGATGAAGTGTTCGGATTGTCCCATCTTTCAGATTTCCGGTTTTACCTCGAAAACAGGAAAGCCATCCGGCAATGCTGCAAATACCACATAAACATCACGCTCCCACCTGTCTGCTAAATATGCTTTCCTCTCACTTTAGTGTTCTTAACCAGCACTCCAGGAAGGATGGTGTTTCACGAACGGTATCGTCATTAGCGAGGCGTTATGGCGCTGCCTTCTGGCAGGCCATGTCGGAAGCCAATTTGTGTGCCTGTCGGAGTCTATCCCTGAGTTGCTGAGCATATTCTTCGATTGAGAAGTTGCCACTTCTGTGTCAGGTTCTACCCCCATCTTCAGGTCAATTGGCAACCCATAGCTCCCTACCAAAACATTAGCGAGTATGGGGACATTCCAGTAGCATCATTACGAGTGCAATGGTGTATGCGTGGACTAGGGGTGAGCAACATAGTCTCTTCGCCAGTGCTCTTTCTTTTCCATCCGCCAGGGTGCAAGCATTTCAGTAGCGTTTGATGAAATCGTTCGCCACTGCCCATTCCCCTGAGGATGATAAGGGGTCGTAGTGACTTCCTGACCCCTAAGAAGTAACAGCTCCTTGATGAATCGGATCAAAAAAAAAACATCACGCCCTGATTCCGAATGTAACCGTTATGGGAAACCATAATGCCTGGAACCACATTCGTCCATAGTGCTTTTGCAACTGTGGGGGCCTTTTGGTCTAGGGAGGGTGGAAAGCTAAACGGGTTTGAAATGATTGTAATGACAAGCACATTTGCGAGTAGTATATCTGGAGTCTGGCTTATAGACAGGAAAATCCATGCAAATTAACCCATAGGTGCAGAGGTTTGGATACTAACCAGTGGGGCTGCATGCCCGATTTAGTCTTCCTCAGCACACATCGCCACATGCTGGCATTTTTTCTTCAACCATAGCTTGGAGGTTGAGGTGTGATGAGGCCCAAATAAAAGCGAGCACGTGCCAAATCAAGTGTTCGTTCGAACCCTGGATGTCCGACTTCATCATGAACACCATCGAGTGCTTCTTTTCTATGGGAAGATGGAAGGGAAACAAGGGGGGGGGGGGATTTTTAAGTTGATAACGGGATTTATGTTCAGAAGCCTGACCTGCGATACAATACTCCTTCGAAGGATCAAATTGTCCCATTGCCGTGCTAGTAGGCGACTTTCTTCAGAGCACTTGCTATTTCATGTCGCTGGGGCCGTTTTCGTTCTCTTACCCAATTCTAGACTTTGCTCTATATCAGGATCATTTTCCTGTAACTTCTTCCCTACCAGTGGGTGACACCGGGTATTGCTGATTGGCCAGGTGATAATGGACTCTCAAATAGAGGGGAAACAGCAGCGGGTGAATCACTAAGTGTTTTCAACAAGGTAGGCGATAGCCGCATCTTCGTCCATTTAATCATGAGCTGGTGTTGGAGCATTATTTTGATCTTCAGCTGGAGACGACCCGCCGGTGTATTGTACCACCATGAGACCCAGAGCTGAAAAATGCTGGGATTTAGCCGTACAATTGGCTTGTTACTTCACAAGCCCTTTCGATTCAGCATGCGTTCAGTCTTATCTTCGTACTGGGTGTGACTCATAGTCGCTGTGCGGTGCTTCATGGGGACGGCGGCTTAAACCATCAGCATCTTGGCTGTTGCCGTCCTGATCAAAATCAAAGTTAACCAGCGAAGCCACCATCTTTGGCCGGTAGCATCGAGTTTGGCAGTGCTGAGGACATAGGTTAGGGGTTATTTATTTTTCGTATGTCTACACACAAAATGCTGACAATACAAGTAGTCTGCAAAATTTCTCTGTAACAGCCCAATTTTAAGGCAAGAAACTCTAAACTGTGTGCTGGATAATGTTCACCCCTCACTTTGGAGAGACCTCTACTAGCATATGCTATTAACTTCTGCTTTTACCTGCGATTCTTGGGTACAGGGCCTGCACCAGAGCCAAGAAAGTACTAGCGTCCGTATGGAGAATAAATGGCCTTATTATAATCAGCAAATCCCAACACTGGGGATGAACTAGTGAGGAGCTTTTCATCAGAGTATCAAAAGCTTTTTGAACAAGTGGAGTACATTTATCTCCAAAACAGGTGTAACTCGGGGGGCTGCTTTGTGGTTAATTCCACTTTGGAATTTATTGGTATAGAGCCCACGGCTCGTTTTCTACACTTGTAATACTGGTGGGTGAGATCATTCAAGGGTTTTAGCTATGCGGCTATAATGTTGAATGAAGCGCCGATAATAGCCAGAAAAATCCTAAGAAGGATTTCAGTTCTCGAACGTTGGTGGAAAGGCCAGGATTTAAACAGCAGAGATCTTCTCAGGATCAGTACTTACACCATCTTTTGATATGAAATGGCTTAAATCAGTGTAGCGGATGTTTGACACAATTGGAACTTCTCAGCATTCAGCCTTTAGGCCGTAACGGTTCCAACCGATTAAGTATCTTGTCAAGTCTTTCTAGGTGGTCCTCTAGAATGGATGAAAAGACTAGCAGATCATTTCAAGGTAGACTAAAAATCCGTCAATGCCATGGTCACCCATGCAATTTCAATTATCGTTGATGTTGAAATGTGGTGGGGCGGGATTTGGGATCCATGGGGCATTACGAGGTAAATTCAATTAAAACCCCAAGTGGGCACCAAATGCTGTTTTCGGTTTTGTCGTCTTCTGCCATTTCGAATCTGGTAGTATCCAGGATTTAAGATCCCAAAACACGAAACCAAGAGCAGCGCCATCAAGGTGTTTGCAATTCTCTTCGATTTTAGGAAGTTATTATGATCACCCTGATGGTACGAGAATTGAGCAATCGAAAAATCCACACACAGGCGAAGATCTCTCATTTCATTATTCTCACTAGAAAATTGGTGAGGCCGCGTAAGGGTTTGAGGACTCAGAATGGATTCCCTTCTTCAAAAGATCGGATGTGGTCTCTTCGCATCCTGAAAATTATGGTGGGAATCCGCGGCTGTGCTGCCTAAAAGGAGTGTCATCCTTTAATTTGATCTGTGTCTAACAGCCGAAGTAACATGCCGTAGCAAGTCATCAGCAGGGAAGGAAAATACTTGGTGGGGGAAGGACACGTTAGACAGTAAAGAAACTCAGGTAAAAAACGATGCTTCCAGTTTTTTCGGAAGAAGATGAGCGAAGTCTCAAATCAAAGGATAAGACATAATTCCTAGTACGGTCACTGCTAGGTGATATCCTTGGTTCACATGCCGCTGCTGCTAGACCCATACAAGAGTGGGATAAATTCTTGCTCTCTGTTGACTGTATACTCTTGGGGAGGTAGGTAAGCATGGCGACAGTGGACTTTCGCCCAAGTTTGACAGTTCGACCAGAATTTGTTACGGGGATCTTAATTCTGTTAAACCCCACTGTCCTTCAGCTTTGTGAGAAATGGGTAAAGGTCCGACCACTGGAATACAAAGACCAGTGGGAGCATCCATAAGAACATCAAGGTTAGGTTGCATAACTTTCTGATTGGCACATTCGAGTCAACCGTAGTTCTTTGGATAATAGGGGCGAGGTAGTCTAATTAGACCTAACATAACCATCGACTTGTTGTGGGCATCTTGTTGCCAATTCTGTATACCGAACCCAGGCAGAGTTAACAGTCTGCCGTTTCCGGGTATTTGGGGGACTTACTGTACCAACTCTGTGCAAGTCATGCACAATCTTTGTGTTGGGTTCCTCAAAGTAAAGGAGAGAGTTTGTTACCATTTCGGGACAAATAATGCTAGAGCGTGGTAACCTTTGGGGTAAAGGCCGTTTCACTCTTAGGGTAAAGGATTTCTACATCGGATTGTAACCTAAGTAGGGGATGTTTTCACCACCAGCCCCAGTGACAACTAGGTTCACTAAGGGGCACGGAGTTCCCTATTTGATAGGCGAGAATGAAAACATGACTCACTAAACATGGAACTGGAAAAAACAGAACCTTCAGTATAAAGCAAACAATTGAAAATATGTCCATCTACTTGGACGTTCTGATAATTGGTCTCCAACCAAGTTCGTAAGTTGTCATTTTTTATGCAATAGGCGATGAGGCATGGATGTGGGACTTAGTGAGTGGGGGGCATGCTCGTCCGAAGCATAGGCCCTGGCCGTTTCCCGACGGTTGTTGTCGCCCCATGAGCTTCCTATGTAAAAGGGTGGCATTGGGCGCGGGCTGGAAATCTCATCATCATATGACCGTCTTCTCAAATATGGAGCAGAAAACGTCATCCGGGAATGACGTTGTGTAGGCTGGGATAGGATGTTGCTGGTGTTAGGTGTTGTCGAAGCACCTGGCTGAAGGACGATGCAAGTTGCTGATCAGTTCAGCAATTGTTTCTCTAACTTCTCTTCACGGCTATTTTATTTTAAATCGCTTGCTGGGAGGTAACTTGCCTGAACTATTCCTCGTCAGAGCCCTACGCCTTCTGTTCCTTTCATCTTTTCTAGCCTCCTCTTCACGGACGCACTGTAACAGATCAGCATATAAAGGAGTTGTTCTATCGTTCGTGATTAATGCAGGTCAGACAAATCGGGTTCATGGTATAAACAGCCCTGATAAACGATCTAACCTTGCACGGTTTGACCCTATCACGTTAGTTATGCCTCCCTTTTTTACTACTTTACATAGTATGTGTGGAGCCTCAATTAGGAATTCGGATTGGCTTTTCTCTTTAGACCATGGTGTAGGTTTGTTCTCGAAAACTTGGAGTAAAAAAAGTTCATCCCCAATCTGATACTAGGCCATAGGCCTTATTTAGGCCTCTATACATCCGGGTTTTGGCGGTGCATTTCAGGGTCAAAGGCATGTTCTTGGGAGGGGGGGACAATAGACTGGCAGTTATTCTCAAGCCCTTGCGGAAGTCAGAGAGATCGGATTATTGATAACGTTTTGCTGACAACAATCCTCTCCCATGTTTCAAAAATTCCATTCCCCATGGGACTGGTGTCTTACCAGGAATGGCGAAGTATTCTCATTGGGTGTTGTGAGTAGTTTCACCATGTGTTTGATAACTTTCTGGACGCTTGAGGGAGAATCATCGTAAGAATGGATCTTTCTTAATTTATCAGCAAGTTCGACCTTACCAGCTGGCTTTTAGGAATGCATCTAACCAATTTGTTAAAGTCAGGATCAGTTTTGCCCCATACTTAACCTTACATGCTTTATCAGGGTAACTTGTATAAGTGGCATGATATTTCAGGGTCTTTAGATACCTCAAAAGCCTTTGGGAGGGAAGGGAGAGAGGAGAGGACCACAAATAGCCTTTAAATGCACATTAGCACCATGAATGACTACAGAATCCTGACCTTATGGCCCCCGACTACGGCGGACCGTCACCAAGCTAACCAAGTTTATTCACCGTATGTCATTGATATCCTGCTTTTAAACCCCTGCACAACATATTGACTTTTATGGTTTCACATCCTTTTCCTTACCCATTCTTCATGGGAATCATTGTTATATATTGATCTTCTAGCAATTATGATGAAAATTGAATTATAAAGAATTTGGGTGGCTGATATTTAAATGGGTAGAACTTAACAAAAGTATAAATTAACCTAGGTAGAGTACTATAACAAATGACATAAAAACGGTTGATACTAAAGAAAATGAATCAGTTGTGTGCTTGCAATTTTACCGATGGTCCTTACCGGGCGGCCAATTTTGTTGGACTAACCCTACACATATTACGGGACTCTCTCGTAGCGTTATTCATACTAGGGTTGTACACACTGCAGTCAACACGCAGTGGTTGAATGAAAGGGGGTGGGAGTTCGTGTAAACGATTAAAAGTTGTTATAACAACCAAATTGAAGCAAGCATACACACAACTTGGGTTTCTGTATTCTTATTATAGCATGAAGAGAAGGTTATTTAACATGTACAATTATAAATATACACTCAAAATGAATTGTACAACATGGAATTGGCAATTACAGTAAAACATAAGTATATTCACAAAGGTCCAGTTGTATAAAAACGGTTTTTTGATTCCTCCTTGGCAGACTAGTTGACACTAACAGGCGCAAAAGTCTCTTTCATAGTTGAATCTTGAAGCATTATCATAGATCACAGAAGTGCGAAGTCAATTGTACAGTAGTCGCTATTTGGTCGTAAGTCACTTTTCTTACAGTACTCCGCCTTGGCTCCTTTTTGGCACTACGGTAGCTACTGAAGGACTAGTTATTTGACTATTTATCAACCATTGGATTGGGAAAGTTGAACTTTTCTTGATCTGTTATCTGTGTTGAATGAGATTTTCAACAACAAGATATAATATCAGCAATTAGCTACAAACTCCTTTATTACACAGGCCTGGAAGGCGTCTTCAACTTTGGAAGAGAGGTGTTCAGGCACTTGTTAAGCTCAGGATGAAAATTAAAAATAACGTTTAAAATACGTCTGACAGGATTAACCCATTTTTATTTAGACATAGTACTAAACTGAAAAATTACTACATTAATTCTAAATTAACTAGAAGGGTATAATCAAAGGAAAACTTGATTAGGAGTTGAAACTCTGACAATCAGATTCTCATTAAAATGTCCAAAAACCAGTGTCAAAAAAAATAGAAATGTAAGACGTTGAATGTCCAAAGTATATCGTTAAACATAACATTATATATGTGATCAACTCTGAATTATACTATTAATTAAGTAGTACAGTAAAATCATACAGGTGGGTACTAATATTATAAACCATAACAAAAACTGACCTCAGATGAACCCAGGAAAATATTTGAGTGGAAAATATGGACGATACTTGGGGGGGATTTTTGAGGGTCACAGGAGTAGAGTAGTAGTAATGAAGGTTGGGTGCAATAAATCTTAAGTAGAGAAGGCCACATGCAACGAGATTGGGTTTCAAAATAGTGACCCAAATTGGTATTCTGAAATCCCTAGTATAGTAATTATTAATATCTCCATTTAATTAATTAGAATTGTGACCTCTCTAAATTGACATATTAAGTATAGGCCAGTAGGCCTAACATAAACTCCTCATTACTCTAATTTTTACACATTGTGTTTAGAATTTGATGCAAAACACTCCCAATTGTTCCAAAAATTTGATAATTTAAAACAGTTCAACTAAGGGACCTAGATGGGATCACTATGATTGTCAGTACCAAAAGTCAGAACAATGTCATAGCTAACCTATCATCATTACACAAGTAATATGTGTTGGCAGTTAAGGTTGTCACACATAACCATGGTTAAATAAGTAGCTCCTGATCGGTCGGAACTACTATGGCATATCATACCCTATCATACAAAAGCATGAACACATATTTGAACATACAGTCAGAAAAACAAACATACTTTATTCTAACAGAATGAGTTTATGGTTATCAGCCTAAATGCCTTAATTTCATAAACATCTTGATAAACGTTACCAAGCACATCATAGTATAACGCACTCACCAATATTTTGGATGCTTGGTAGAAACAATAATCATAATCAACATAAATATAAAAACAATAGACACAAAACTTAAAGCTTACTGTGTTGAATGAAGATCAAAACAAGATGAGAATATCAAGCAATTAGTACAACGCTTTATTACACAGCATGGATGGTTCTTCACTCTGGAAGAGAGTGTGTTCAGCAATTGTAGGATCAGGGGGGGATGAATGAGGATTTCCTCAAAGCATTTCACGATTATCTGTGGGTTCATCCATTGGAACCTAATTTCCAAAGTGCTAGATAATACAGAATCCAAGAAAAAGGGCATGTCCTCTTTTCTCCAAAATTTAGTACTTTCCAGATTCCTCTTTTCTCCAAATTGAGTAACTTTCCAGAATTCAGAGTTGCAAGTTGTCACTTTGTCTTTTTGCTATATAATGATTTATAAACAGCATAGCTAACCAGAAATTTACTGTGATGTCATAACCTTGGCAATGACTAGTGACGTCGTCCGTAGCAACAGATTCAAAGGACAATATTTCCACGTGGTTACTACTCCACATCATCTGGGGTTTAATGATGGTCCTCAATAAACTTTGTACACACTATCTTTTGTATATTTCTTTTATATTTGTGAAGAAGAAAGTAAAAATGACAATTTTAAAGACTTTCACCCAAAAATTTGGGGTGGGTTACACTAGCATTTTTGTCCAAATGTAGAATCCAAGGTTGTATCAAGAAATTTAAAGGTTTTTTAAAGAACCATGACGATTTTAAGCCAGTGCCTTCTTTTGTTTGTTGCCGCGGTATTTTGCAAATGTTTAAGAAAAGTGAAAAAACGTGCATGTGTTAAACCTTTTGTTCTCTAATATAAGTTCTGGCTATTAAAAACATTTCTTCTTTCTACAAAGAAACCTATGATAAGGTACTTATAGGTTCTTTAAGCTTAATGTTCTAAAGAAACGTTTCAAAGCTTCTAAGAAACCCCCAAAGAATCATGATATGGCATGATCATGATATGACATGATTGCATGATATGATATTGATGTGGTATGATTATGATATAATGCTGATGGTAAAGTGTGTGATTGATGTTGGGGTTATGATGTTATTGTGATACGAGAGTAGCGAGATTGATGTTGTGACTAGTGATTAGGTATGATTATTTATGTATTGATATACAAGATCATGATTATCTTTAGACATTGAGGATATGACAGGATATTGATATGTATGAAGGTTACACCTTATTATTTCATCAATCAGAAAATTAATCTGGACGGTATATTGATATTATGCAAAATCAGTGTTTTAAATAAATTAGGGCATATAATAAATTGTTGATGATTGTAGCCCAATCTTTAAATCCAAATCCAACTCCTTTTACTTTTTTTATAAAGAATGGGTATTTGGGTGAAAACAGCAGTGGCAGTAGTGACTTGATGGCTATGTTAGAAGAATAACATAGAATTTACTGTCAAAAAATTACGAATGTTTATACTGTCCATACCGTTTGTACTCTGACAGACGAAAACATGTTCACGAAAAACAGAATTGCGAGCCAATTGTGGGGATAGTTCAGCCAAGGGACTTGGGGAGGATACCAGTTTGTTTGACTTGCAAGCTAATATCGTCAAGAAATTATGTATGTGTTGTATTGCGACAATGAATCCCGGACGTGACAGAATATGCTGCGAAAAACATGCACGTGTTGGCCGTCAGCAACCCGTCTACTTTCTTTTGATACCATCGGCAAAACAAACAATTTGGTTGTAGAATTTGGTCGAGTGTACGGTTGCAGTGATTCGGGCTAATGTGCCCCATGGACGTCCTGTGCGTGCCGTTGTTGTGAATTTGAAAAAAGAAGAAGAAAACCGGGTTGCCATTTTCTGACAAGCAATATGACCAAAACATCAATCATTTTGGAAACACAATGAAGGTTATAATGTCAATATAAATTAATTTTAAATGAACTATTTATTGGGGAGGAAAACGGGGGGGCAGGCACAGGTGTAGAATAGACAGTTAATATAGGGGGTCCGCCGTAACTCACAGTACCGGCTTTGCAATGGTAAAGGAATAAGGACTCGATTCAGTTGACCATCTTAACGCAACATTAGTTCACGCTTTATTCAGTTGTTGTTTATATGGAGCCCGGACTGTGGCTCCCGGCGGACTATAATTACTTTCACACCGGTTTCTCTCTGTTTTGTCAATTATGTCCATATTATAGTGCGTATAGACTCATAATCTAACGTTTTCAGGGATCCTTGATGGAACCTTCTATAAGCTAAGAGTAAGAAACACGCAGAACTTATACTTAGAGTCTTGTAAGCTTTCTTTTTTTTTCAACTTCGGAGTTAATTCCCCAATAAGCAGATGGATTCATATTGTCATATTAATACAAATGTTCATATCAAACTACAAGTAAAAACACACCTTAAATTGTTTTTAAATAAATGTATAAAGTTAACCGAATCTGACACTTTTTATGAATTATGTATAGTTTAAGCAAATTCGTTAAAAACGTGACGAACATTTGTTTTGCCCGAAAATACATGCGACAGGTGAGGTAAATAAATAAGCGCAAGGTGTGTGTATACCGCACTGAGAATCCTTCGGACTAAGCCTCTCGACTCATGCGTGGCGCGTTTGCAGGGTCATAAGTCCCTGAAGTGTTTTTGAATATAGCCTTCATAACATAGACCAATGTCTTAACACCTTACGTGCCATACCTAACAAAACATAACTTCTAACATTTTAACGGATTTTATAAACCCGATTATTTTAAAAACCACTTCTCTTGTCTAAGAATTTGAGATGAATTCATATCGTTTTTATGGAACATCAAACACTAATACGCTGATTGAATCGTGGTATTACGGGGATGAATTGAGGAAGTTTCGCTTTCCTAGGGTCACAAGCATGCAATTTTTCAAATGCTTATCTTTTTTAACATTTGAACTCATACTTGTACAAATTATTGCACGGAAAGCTGGATAAATTACCCCCGATTTGAAATCTGTTCTCTATCATCCGGCGTTGACTTGTAAAAAAAGGCCTGTATACGTTGGTCCACCGTATACCCTCAGGGCATATCAGCTTCTTAACTTTTCTGCTTATTAAACAAAACAAAATCCGACACCAAATCAAATCAATTCTAATGTTACCCTTTACTAACACTAAATTCCTTTCTAACGCTCAGACAAACGGAACCACAAATGAATGTGACATAGGTTTATGAAATTTCACCACTTTTAGAAGATTTTAAATCTCCCCTTTCGTTTTGGAATTCAAACAACTACGAGTTTTTACATCGGGTAAGATTTAGGAGGTTTGACGTGTTTTTCTAAAACGTTATAGGAGGCACGCAGACAAGACTCTAGGTCGATTGTTTGTAAGCGTGCATGCCTTTGTAATGTCTCATCATTTTTTCCTTCGGGCAACAGTTGTTCGTTTAAACAATCTAATATACTTTTTACACAGACAAAACTATGAAACAATCATTTAGAGTGTATTTTGCTTCTAAATGGACCCATTCTAATAATGGTTTCTAAAACAAAAAGAGTTATTGTAACAGGTTCTTTAAATAAGTTTTAACTTTTAAAGAGAAAAATAAGAATGGCTATGAAATCAAGTGCCTTCTTACAAAAGATTAGTTGGGTTTCAAAAACACCATCCTTCTGAAGGTTTTGTGTGTGGTGTGTGTGTGTGTGTGTTTCTGTGTGTTTGGGTGTGTTATGTGTGTGTGAGAGAGATAGTGGATTGCGTGCTTTCACGACAATTTGTGTTTCTTTAAAGAGAAAGAACACTAGTTACAAGCTTGCACTTTACAAAGGGTTTAACACTTACATATTAAAGGTATTTCGAAGTAACCACTTTGGTTTATACAAGAACAACTAAAGTTTTCAACCCGAGCTAAAATAAAAACTCTGTACACATGTATACACTGTACACTTGCATGTGAAGAATTAAACACCGGCCGTGTTTAAGAACTAACGCCATGTATTACATCACCGTTGGTTTGAAGTTTTTATAGGATTTTAGCGCTTAAGTGCTTACAAAAGTGTTACCACCTATTATTTTACTGTTTGAGTTTTAACTAAACACCTTGCAACACACTAGTTTTGTTAAAATGTTAAATTTTTGATGTAAATGAATGCCGTTTCGATTCAAAATACTATGCAAGTTTTGACTCTATCCTGGACAAAATCTAATCACATAAAAAAAAAATCATTACATACAATAGGATATCTTGTATTTGACAAGAACATAGCTCGCTTTAACTTTATACTGCTAGAATTAGAAGATGGTAAAAATAGGTTCAAAGATTTTCCTGTTCCTGCAAAAAAAATCTGTAGTTTTTTTTTTATAAATTAATACATTGGCTCCTCTAGGACTATATTATTTCTATCTAAGCATCAATGCCAAAAAGGTCTAGCATTGATGGGCGTGAGACCTTAAACCCAGTAATAAAGATAAATGAGAATTCAGATCAGATTAATCGTTCAAATTTTACACATCTTTCAGCCAATTCTAAAGGCCTTTCTTTGTGATAAGATAGCCCCATATATCTGTTGAAGATAAGAGATGACATCTTTTTCTTTAGAATTCAAAAAGACGTTCGATTAAGTACACGATTTAATAAAAGGACTGGATTAAGAATGAGAGTTGTTTCCCCACACGTTCACTGATCATGGGAACACATAAACGAACGTCTTTATGTTTCATCTAATCCCTTTTGTTTTAATTCTGAATTTATTATTTGATTTGTTTCGCCGCAGGACAATAGCCACTTCATTCCAAAGATTTTAAATCCTCAAATATTCAAAATAAAAATTTGTCCGTTTCCGGGGATTAAATGCGATTGTTATCGAACAAATCGGTTGCCTAGTATTACGACGTCATTATTTTTTTAAAATTAAAAGCTAAGAAGGACACCGTTTCCCCTCCTCATATCGATTTTTCTTTCACTGCTTGTTCCAGGCCTGTAGCCAAGAAAAGGAAAAAATAGGTATACCTATAGGCCAAAATAATTCGGCCTACCAACAGGCATATCAATATGCCACAAAGATCACGTATCCTATCCATTAAATCATCAATAATTCATGTTGTAAAGAACTCTGGTACATCTGAAGGTCTATTAGTGTGCTGTAATTCCTATGGGACTTTTTGCGGGCTGCTGGTATGACGCCCTCTTGAGGTCGTCCGTATGAGTTTGTTGACTGTTGCTATATGAACTCTATGTCATATTAGGTGTGTGGGGGTCTTTTTGCACGAAAAAGATGATTTATTGAATGTGATTTTTTTTTTGCTAATGAGCCTGATAAGCAGTGATGAAAAAAGCTCATTTTGGTTTTCTTTTTAATTCAATGGTCGTTATGTAATCGTTAAAACTTCCCAAACTGTTTTGGATGGAATAACAAAATAGTGTAGGCCCTTTGGAGAGCGTCCGTATCAAGGATACCCGCGGCCCCGATCAGCTTACAACAGTTGAACAAAATCCTGACATGACCCACCACAGCAAACAGGCCATTACGAACTGACTTGTGGACACGAACAACGATACAGATTAAATTACATGTAAATTTTCCGAAAAATGTGGACAATTATTTCATTTAAAACTAAAGTATCTAAAGGAAAGACTATAATGTAAATAAATTATGTTACAAAAATACAAGTTTCTAGCGAAAATACTGAAAATTCGTTAATTTCCGTCACATGTGTTTTGTAACAAAACACAATTGTTTTTACTTGAAATATTTATTATTTGTTGGATTCTTTTTACTTGAAATATTCATCATTTGTTGGATTCTCTATTAGAATATGCTACTTAATATAATTCAAATGACAATTTGTTGTAAAAAGATATTATTGATTTTTGTTCAAAAGTTTCGGTAAAATTTTGAATGATAATCAGTACAAATGTTATTTCAATGACTAACCTACAATATAATCACACGAGTGACCACAGGCTGAAAGGGGATCAATAAATCAAATAAGTCGGAATCTTCTTGGCAAAAGACAGGATTATATTTATTCAAACAGAGATAGAATAACCGACCGAGAAATATTGAAATATGGATCAATGTGGCTCAACCGTTTAACAAATCCTTTTTATCCATATACTATACTAAACCTTCTTAAACGTTTTTTCATCTTTTTTAAATAACCGTATTGTAATTTTTAATACTTTTTTGCATACTATGCTTTAAGATTTCAAAATCGTATGATGTTATCATATGGTAGAATTATATTTTAAGCCTATTGGCTAGTATTTTTTGCCTTTAGTCCTTGGTCGACCTCGTGAAGACAAGATTGACAAATATGAAGGAGAAATTTACGAAGGTTACGCAGCTATATGGTCAACGATTGCTTAAAGGGACGGATAATGGCTTAGTTATTATTTTCAGTGTTCTTGGACCATTTCCATTGATTTCTAACGAACATCAATACAATAACTGACAATAGAATGTATTTTCCACTGCAAGTTTTCTTTGAATACCTTCTAATTATTTTGAAAACCGAACTGTTTGCATTGCTAAGCCTCATATGCAACTCCATGAGTAATTATGACCCAAAAGATTTGAAATCTGTGAAATAGACATAATATCAGAATGACTGGATGTTTTTTTCCAAGGAGACTACGACTCCGTTGGCTCTATGATCCTCTCCATTAAAGCTCGTACTTTTTGTTTAACACATGCGCCGGAAACATTTCAATGTTATGCTCAAAAAGAATTTTATTGCCCTGTCATAAATAAGGTCATGTGGCAACATGAACATGATGAAGGTCACAAACGACAGCTATAAATACATCGGATGTTTATTCTTTTGTTTGGTTCCATATGTCGCAAATCAAGCTACAAAATGGCGTAATGAAATAGGCGCCAAGTCTGTGCATATAGGCCTACAGCGAGTTTGAATCAAATATCTTAAATATTTATATGCTCTTCCGATTGATTTCTGATTTGTTCTCATTTTTTAAGGACGTTATATTGAAAAATTAACAAAATATGCATAATAATATATAAGAAAGTATTAAATTCGTTAAACGACGTAAGCCCATACAGCAGTAGTAGTAGAGTAGTAGTAGTAGTACACGTGCACATGGGTAAGATTTGATTGACCTGCTGAGATTCTTCGTTAATAATGTTATTAATTGCTTAATTTAAACATTTAACTCTTGCAAGAATGAAAGTTAAAAAAAAACAAAGAAAACTTTGATGAAATCCAAGTGAATTTGGACAGTTAAAATTTCTTCCTGAATTGCATTATAGCCTTTTCAATCTTGGCCATACTGGTATTTCTGCATAGGCTATAACACATAGTCAGCGGCTAATGAGATGGCTTCCCAAATGAATGTAGGTCATTTGGGAAGCCATCTCAAAAACCACTGACCTAAGACTAGGCTTGTTTAGACTCATTTAAATCCTTTTTTCATACTGATTTCGAGGACATTATTGTGTACATTTGACATAAATCTTGTGCAAAATTTTACCTCATTTGTCAACCGTGTTCCTCCCTCCTGACACAAATATTGTGTAATTATTTTTAGGATTGAATATATGGTCATAAAAGTGCATAACATTTTGAAAGAAAATTTGAAACAAAAACTCTGAGAAACCACACTAAAAATATCTAGTCAGCTATGCATCGACTAAAATAATTGGGTCGAAATTATGATCACTAAAGTCGTGAGCTGAGAATTACAAGGCTGATATTTTGGTCATTTTGGGATATGGACGTTTTATAAGTTCACAAAAATAATATAAAACAAATGTTTCCGGAAGTGAGACCTTTAAACATACATTTGGAAAACCTAAACAAATTATATATCATTGTAAAGCTTAGTAAATGTAAATTTCAAAAATATCATTATCTTACATAAACCTAAAATGTTAGTTAGGACCTTATACTAAGTAATTCTCAGCTCACGAAGTGATTATTTTACACTTGTACTACAAAAATGGTCAAAATTTTAACCCCATTTTAGTCGGTGCAGAGTTGACTCAAAATGGGGTAAAAATGACGCGTTGTTCTACCAGGGTGCAAAGTATTGAAACCGAAAAGGGTTTTGTAAACCTTTAAAGGTTCTTTAGGGAAAATATAAATAGAACCTTTATTTTTTAGAATGCATTTGCCTTAAAATTGCTTTAGAATTTTAATATGTCTCTTCTGTCAAGACACACGACTGACCAATATGATTTTTAATTTTGTACATAAATATTTTTAAATTGAGATTCTTAATGAATATCCAAACATTTGTTCAAACTGCATTATTGAAAAACGAAATCACACAGACCTACGACAAGAGGGCAGTTACATACGGCAAAACCTTCAAAAGATATAGGATGAACCTCAGTATTAGATACAGGTAATTTTGCAGGTTTGATTCCCCGAGCGTGACCTTTGACCCTCGCATATCATAGTCTTTGTGGAATTAGCGGGTTAGACAAGATGAACATGGTGAAAGAGATAGTTTCCCACTAATCTTATACGCTATAAAAACAATAGGAGTAATAAGGGTGTCATATAATTGAGTAAAATCTTGGTCAAATAGAAGAAAATATTATCCCCAACAATGCATGTGTAAGGCCTTACACCACTTACTAAGATTTATTCAACATATAAGGGTAATGCCCTTATTTACTCTTTATTTTTTAGTGATGTACTGATGAAGAAAAAAATCAACATATAAGGGGAATGCCCTTATTTAATATACTTATTTTTATAGTGATGTACTGATGTAGAAAAAAATAATTTTAACTTAACAAGCGGTAAACACGTTCCCCTTCCCTTTACCCTCCCGGTTATCCAGATTATAAGTTTATCCCTCCACCTGTCGTTAATAATGTAAATTATAAAATGCAATTCAAATCATGCAAATTGGGTGGTATATTAGGGCCAGGTATTACTCGGATAGATTACACCCATGACCTGTGTGGTCAAAATAACAGCTTGATCACTGAAGATTGGTGTTGTGAATTTCAATGGAAACCGCGCTGACAAATCTTTTGGGTCTGAGGGCTTAAAATCTAATCAAACCCTCTAATTCTAGACTGGTACCCTGGTAGGCCTGTATGTGACCTGTAAGTCACATTTGTTTTCAGGATGTTTCAGATTATGAGCTTTAAACATTTTCAATGTTTGTCTAAGACTGAACAACCATCTTGTAAAATATTCTTGAAACGATTCGACTCGCTTAAAGAATTTTAAATATTCTTTGAAGAACCTTTTGGTGTTCATGAAAAGTATCGTTTTGGTCAGTTCAAACTAATTTATACATATTCCAATTCCGAAAAACAAAACTCGCCGGCGGCGGGATTTAGACTGCGGTAACGCGCTCTATTTGCACTTTATGAAAATCTCATCATGATAATTATCATCACCACCGACTACAAAAAATACTCCTTTGCAGAAACGCGAAATAGTTCGTAAATAAAAATGCAAAGCACCTTAGTAAAGATGTGTTTCACTGAAAATTAAACCTGAAATAGCCTGACTTTTTCAGTGATGATTCAACAATGATAAAAGAAAAAGCCTATAAACTCTCTATAGAAATACTTTCGCTCCTTTATGGCCGTATAGATGCTATAGAAGACTCTCTAGAAACACTTCGACCCTATATGGCGTTAATGTGCCATTCTAGAGACACTCTCGACCCTTTTATGGCCCGTTATATGTTGCCATATAGACTCTCTAGAAAAAATGTGCCCCCAACCCCCCCACAGAGTAAAATTCAGGAAAAACATCGGTTTAAAGCAATAAATTGCGTAAAATAGAGGGGTTTTGAACCTATGTGAGTTAACCGAGTAATGTTTCCAATGATTTGCCCTGGGGGACCGCCCTCGTTTCTGGCATTATTAAGACTTTGTGGAATGCAAACAGCGCCCAACTTGCCCAGAAAGAAATAACGTTTATCTCAAAAAGGTCAAAATTTCGAGTCATGTAACATGCCATATAAGGGCCACAGTTGTAAATAGTCTTTGGTAATACCAGTTGTGCTTTTGGGAATTAAAAGCATATCAAGAGTTGTCTAGGAGTAAAAAGAGACTAGCTGTTACGAACAATCACCATGATTATAGCTTACCACTGAGCTCTACATGAGCTCTACACATGGATAGCGGTCTGAGCTGCCGATGAAACAACAGGAGGAAGTTGCGTTTTGCCCTTCTCAAGTGGCGGGAAAGAAATCTTGCATAACCTGCGTGCACCATCCACACAGAGGTTCTATTGTTATACAAAATTCCTTTAACTTTGGACAATCAGTAAAGCCATATTAAGAAGGGCCAAATGCAACTTCCTGTGGCTTCAATCGGCGACTATTCAAGGGTGCGGCAGCCCGCTATCCTTGTGTAGGAGGTCAGTGAGGGACCTCCATGTTTCTGTTTATTAGTCCTGTTCTGTCTACCTCTATACCCATGCTTCTGTTTCGGTTTACTAGGTCCATGTTCGGGTTACCTCTATGACCTGTTTGTTTAACATATATGTTTCTGTTTCTTTTACTTCAATGACCATGGTTTCTGTTTACCTCTATGTCATCTTTTGTTTCTGTTTCCCTTTAGTCCAATTTTTTTCCTGTTTACTATATATGTCCATGTGTGGGATGTTTACCTATAGTCCATGTTTTTGTTATCATCCTTATCCATGTTTCTGTTTCGGTTATTCTACAGGTTCGCGTTTTATCCCATGACTAGTTCTGTTCTTCTGGTCCATGCATTTATGTTTCTTTATCTATATGGTCCAGTTTCTGTTTATCTTATATCATGTTCTGTTTATATATGCCCTTTCTGTTTACCTTGTGTCTGTTCTGTTTCATTTTATCCTACATATCCATGTTTCTGTTTATCTACAGGCGTGTGGTTCGGTTTTTGTTTTCTCCAGGTCTCGGGTCTGTTTCCCTATTATGTCCATGTTTCTGTTTGACCTCTTATTGTTCATGTTTCTGAGCGTTTAAATATATGTATGTTTCTGTTTTGTTTATCTCTTTATATGTCAGTTGCTTTATTTTTGTTTATAAGCATGTGGTTGATTTTTTTAAACTGTGTGTGACTCATAGTCGGCATGGATTGGAGTCGTTTGTTGGGATTTCGAAAAGTTGAATATGCCCAATTGTGTGA
>JAMKCH010024325.1:0-125000 GCA_023653785.1 Ophioderma brevispina | reverse complement strand
CATGAAGCAAATTTGTTTAATTTTTTATTATTATAGAGCTATAATAGGCTTCAGAGTGTTCGGTATTGCCCGGTATTGCGGCAGCGGTCCAAACAGGTTCTGAATCCAGAGTTTTTTTACTTTGTTTCGGGCCTCTCTTTTCAACGGAAACAGAAAGTCCAATAATTGTCACAGTATTGATAGACTGGCAGTAGAAAATTGTAATCATCTGAAATCCGATTAAAGTTCCGAAAATAAAATTGGCTATTAATGCATCCCATTAAATCATTATTATGCACAGATAGGCCTCTGTAAAACTAACTTTGAACGGATTACATGTAAACGCCCGCCTTTATCCTATTATATATAGTCTATTTTAAAGAAACTACAAGTTATATTTTTATACATACAAAAGGCAGCCATATTTCATTAATTACAGTGATTCGGTCAATGCTAGTTTTGTAATTTAAAGTTTGGCATTTCAACAGATTACCCCAATGCTCAATTTCTGGTTGAAATGCATCATGACTAATGCGTATTCGCCGTGACATGATTCCAGTTTTGCAAAAGGTTAACGAGATACACGTGGAGTGTGCTAGATCCTATCATTTGGGGAGTCATATCTGGGGAGGTATAACTGAACATTATAGTGAAGTAATTTTGATGGAATATGGGCCATATGGCACAAGAAGTAGGCATTCATTTATAGTGTGGGTTAAGAGATGAATGGGTTTAGTTTCTTTCAGCTTAGTTAAAGTTCCCTTTTACTCCCTAAATGTAAAAGACTGAAAATCACTCTTTCAGGAGTGACTCTAGGGATCATTCTTTTGGAGTTAATTTTCACTCTTTAAAGAGTGAATTTTGTTTATAATCACGTCTTCATCGAGATGTCAAGAATTGACAGCATTCCTCCTCAAAGATGGAAATTTAACTCCAACAAATACTGGTCGCTAAAGTCACTCCTTGAATGGTGATTTGCCACTCTTTTACAATTAGAGAGTACATTCAGCGGTAGTAATTCAGGATTAATCTTTTTGTTCAAGCGAATACGTCTTTGTTTATCACCTTCGTTCTTTTCTTTTCTTTTTCTTTTATTTTTGGTGGGGTGGGGTGGGGAGAGTGTTGGTTTTTATCCTGGCATCCATTCTGCCAACACAACCTGGTACAATACAGTATACTGGTAAAAATTGATTTAATCACACATTTAAAAACATGTATATTTGTGATTTCTTACGAAAATTGTCAATGTGTGGCGAATAAAAAATCACTGACGAACACCCTAACTTAGTAGCTTATCAATAGAACATAAAATTTTACGGTGCATGTACTTAAATTACATTTTGTTGTAAAATATATACATCAACTCTAAAATATATAAATTTGAATAATCCTTTAAAAGCTGTTATTTTTAACCGGGTTTTGTGTTGCAAAATGGTAACCATGATTTTCTGTAAAATTACAGATTTTTTTTCTGTAAATTTTAGTATTATTCATATAATTGAAAATTCATAATAGTGTTATAATCTGTTGATACCATTAGAATTCGGTTAAAGTTTTCACTTTTAATTAAGTCCTCATAGGCCCCTTGAAATTAAACAAAAAACTTAACAGCATTTTACTTATTTGAAATGGTCCATACTTTTCAAATTACCCGTCAAATACAGTATTTTCATGATAAAATGCACGATCTATATTTTTTACAGTGTACTTTCTCAAGGAATTATTTTTAAATTGTTATAAGAATATGACCCAGATAAAAATGCTATGCTATGAACATTATTACTTAACTGTTGCATGTTTCAAGAGTCCCGTTTTCATTTGTAGTGTCGTTATAAATAGTTCTTATATCATCATGTTTTGTACCAACTTCCTAAAGCTCGTGCAATTCTGTCGTACCTCCCCCGACGGCAAGGTCGCAGATTCCTTCCCCAAGCGGGCATTTTACTTTTAATCGTTCCTTCCAAGTGTTTTTAAGGTTTATATTTCAATTTTTAAGTTAATTCACCTACGGTACCATCATCACTTGCATTTCTTTATATTGGCATATATCTCTTACCTTCTGAAAGACAGTTCTCTCTCAAGATACTCACAAGGAAAATTGTTTGTCAAGTCGCCTAAGGTTTTTAATGGAAATGTTGAAGTTGACGTAGATAAATCGAAGTTTCAAAATTAACCACTTATGTTTTTAAACCAAAAAGGGCTCTACTGGCCGTATGTGGTTTATATTGTATAGCAACACAAGCATTGTTTAACGACGTTTTAACAAATCGCTTTCTTCATCAATCAAATTCAATCCATGTGCCTATAGACCCTACCCGCATTTGTTACAATTATTTCATACAAACCGGTATACTAGTGATTTGGCGTTTGTCCGGTCCCCAAACCACACCGGTGGATTGTATTTGGTTTGGTTAAAATTATGCGGGGTAATAGTAACAAAAGGCGAGAGCGTTTGGCGCTGTAGGCAACACGATCGGGAAAATACAAGAGCTTTAATTTTTTTTCAACATAAACGATGAATGTTCGTATCGGTGTGCTTGTGGCATGCTTTTGGTGCCAATAGCAGTATTTGCATTAAAATGTTATCTCACTTACTGTAAACTAACTCCCGCTTTTTATGAGTGGAAAATTGACTTTTAAAGTCAATAGCAACGTGATCATTGTGTTAGTTAATTAAGCCTGAAACATGAGGGGAATCGGAAATAGTGGGCATACAAATTTTGGGCCTTGATACATTCTGGTGTTTTAAATAACAGGGATTAGAGGTCTGAGGGGCGTACTCTTGAAGGTTCTCGAAAGCAGACGCGCCTTTCTTGGGCTTACATTTTAAGCGTAATTTTCGGTTAATGTTCTTATATTTGAATATACTTAAATCGAGAGTTTTTTGCTGTGGTTGAAAAAGTTTAAATGGTTTATAATGGTTAGTACTAGAGTACAATAGTTGTGGCAGGAGGTATGCAGGGTGTAACCCCTCTATGTAACTCTAATTATGTGGTCTTCAGGAGAGAATGTCTCGGAAGAGAAGGAGTAATAAAATGTCTTAATAAATAAAATAAATTAATGAATAGCTAAATCGATTGATCAGGCATGGAAGCAATCAGTCAATCAATCTTTGTTCCAACTTGGCAACAACTGTCAAAATAATTTGAGTTTTCCCTTTTCTAAATCCCTATGCGCTAAACGTTTTTCTTAGTCAATCAATCAACAAGTCGAACAATCGACCAATCAATCAACCAATCGATCGATCGATCAACCGATCAATCAATCAAGCAGACCAATCATCCATCAATACATCGATTGATCGATCAATTAGTCCCATGTGTACCGTATCTCAAAATCCCAAACGGGCACCCTCTGAACGAAAAAATAATAAAATTATTTATCTCAATATACAATCATATCCAACATAATTGTGCACGACGTTACTACAGGATTCGCACTATAGCATTAATGGCAATATACGACCTATGTTATCGTAGCGCCTACGAATGCTTATAGTAGATTTCAATTAAGTCAGAGTTCTTGCATATTTCCATGGCGGTGATATTGATATCAGGGTTCAATCCCCGGTCATGCGAAGATAGCCTTTGTTGTCATTACAAAACATATTGTAACAATGCTACAAAGTAACTGCACAGAATCGGCTTACTGGAAATGCTGAATCAGTTTCTTACAGTGGTCTGTTAATGATAAAAAGACTTATGTCATGGTTGGCGGGATGTCAAGGAACTCATAATTCCGCTTTGCGCTAATCTCTTAATACTAGGTTGGCGGCCCATTTTGGATGGCCAAATAAAAACTTAGTTTTGTTAGTTGTGCATTGATATCGGAATCATCATTTTCTTATGGCTGTGATAAGAATGTAGTTTGCAGTGTCAAAGGTAAAGTTATGTTCAACGTTTAATTAAATAATTGGCTGTGTTTATCCAGATACTTTGCATGAAAACCCAACGCTATCTTTGTCGTGAAATAATATAGTTTATGTCAACACTTATTTACTAGCTACATTACTGTATATTGTATGAGTACCATAAACTTTTTACCTGTGGCCATTAAAATAATTCATCTTACCTCTCACGGTGAATGGACAGCTAAAACTTCTAATGAGGTCTCACTTATTTTGAAATCTACTATAGTACAGGGGGTCTCATCTTTCGATCATTGTCATGAAATGAATGTCACACTGACCATGTAGCTCAGTTGGTTAGAGCAGCGGTTGTTTCAATCGAAGGTCCCCGTTCGAATCCTGGCAGGTCATGACATTATATTTCAAAATACGTACCAACCATTCCAGGCCTATGAACACTTCCAGTCGCAGTCAGCGATTGGCGTGCGCAATACCGAATTTTCGCTTAAATGATCGGGAAGGATGAAAAAAATGATTACCTGGAAGCTTTTTTACAAAAGCTTGGCATTTTAGTGCACCGGAACAAAGTTCCTAAGGGTTTAACCACCTCCCTGGTACGACGAGGTTTAAAAGATATTTTCTTTTCTGATGTCAATAAATATGAATTTTGTCCTGCATAACAAACTATTACGGGGATATACGACCAAACAGGTAAATCAATCCCCGGATAGGGTTTTCAGACACGAAATATAGATTATAATTGTGAGATAATCTGTGTTCTAAATCCAAGGATCATGTATAGCTTACAGCAATATAACTGTAACACCCAGAAAATTCGGTAGGGATTTATGTGACAACTGTAGCAGGCTTACGTTGGGGTTATCTACATTAGAAATCATTCGCCAGAAAAGCTTTGCTTATAGATTATGTAGAGCTTTTCCTTCAATCTCAGCTAAGTTTTTACCCTTGATGCGGTGTGTGAAATCTGCGGCGAATCTGTTGGGAAAGTAGTTATTACAGGTGAGTAAAAAACGCGAACCCAAATCAAAGAGGAGACATGTTCGGGTTCCTTCGTTCTTATCGTATCCAAAACACAGTGGTTCTCAAATATGATCAGTCAGAGCGTTGGGTACAAATGATGGCTGCTTCACTGAATTCCGCAAGGTATACTTATTGTTGCTCTAACATTGGGCAGACCAAGAGATGTTCCTTGTGGTTGCAGTTCCGCAATCACATTGCAGTGTCCTGTAGCCCCGCATCTGCAAGGAAACCTTGTATCGACCGGTTCTGCGTGTTTTCTCAATCTGTTGAGACATCGCCATTCAGGAGTCAGCTCCAAGTGGAAGATGCTCACAAGGTTCAATACCAATATATGTTACTTGGTTGATAGCAAGTCTTTCATTCCTCAAGACGACTCCCAAACTCCAGAGACTGTTTCAAGGGGTTGGACTTTGCTAAAGGTCCCAGGAAAGAGATGATAAACCTAGTCCAAATCTTTAGGGGCATTCCATCCAATAACAGGGCCACAAAAAAGAATACACTACCAGTGACAAAATTAGTGAAAGATTGATTTTCAGTCAGTGCCCAGTGAATAAGATTTCACACCAGTCACCTGGAATTTTCTATTACTCTCTGAAAAATCAATACTCTCTGGATTTAAGGCGGTTAGCAGCTGGTCTCTGTCCGGACAAACTAATTGGCAGCTACGCTCTTGCTTGCATTTTGGGTTTAAAAATCGTCTAGAGAAAACATTAACCCTTCTTGTTTCGATTTATATTTTTTCCTATTCACGTTAGACACGAGCTGTCGGAACCGCATGTCAGTGGTGGTAGGAGGGAGAGATGAGTGTTGACAAAGTATCTAAAATGTATGGTGTCCTAACAAATTATGACCAAAATTGCCGGCTTGTTTGTACTCATTTGAATGCATTTTTTCATGCTGATTTCGATTATGGTCATGAAAATTTGACATTTAAAAAAATTGAAAAAGAAAAATGATCTCTGAGTCGCCCCACACAGCCCAACTGAAATAAACATTAGGTCAATATCAAATATGTGACTTTAACGTTATTATATTGATAGTACTTATTTGCAAATTCGAAAGAGTTAGTAATGCTTGCACGATTTTTTTTTTAAATTCACAAACACGGCTTAACTGTATAGCTGGGAAGCCATGTTTTGATCGCTGCATTTCTAAACTGTCTCGACCTTAATTTAGCGAACTTTGTTGTTGTTTGTATAGCGCTTTGAGACCTCGGTGTAAGGCGCTCTATAAGCACTGTTTTATTATTATATTATTATTATTTCTAAAGAAAACGTTTCTAAGAACAAACAGTTACGCATAAATTCACAATATCGCTTCGTCATAAATTCTACAATCATCCATTATGAGAGGGTTATTTTCCGTTGTTTTTTGTAAATTTCTTTGTAAATTTATTTATTTATTTATTTATTTATTTATTTATTTATTTATTTATTTATTTATTTATTTATTTATTTATTTATTTATTTATTTATTTATTTATTTCCCCGAGAAAATATTATTTCCACAATTTCAGGTGATTCCGACAGAGCGTTTTGATATTATGAGCAGATGTTTTTAGCACGGTGCCCCAAAGGTCACTATGTTTTAATTTCCGTCTGTTTACGGACAGAAAATACAAAACTACAATTTCTTCCTGAGTAGATCGAATGTGCACGTAAGATTAGGCACACATGCTATACTCAGGCCAACGGTTCAGATGATAGAAGAATCTCAACACGAAATGTCCCTTTAAGAGTGCAGGGAACAAACTGATCACACTCAATTTGAGATGCATCCCGTCCCCGTTATATAATTTTCCTCGTTTTTATTTTTAATTTTCCTTTTCTTTCTCTCATTTCCTTTCTTTTCATTTTCCCCATTAACTGTCTTCTCTTCTTTCCTCTTTCCTGTCCTTCTTGCCCGTTTCCTTTAAACCCAGCAAACATACCACCATTATTTGAAGACGCCAGTATACATTAAAAACTGTTTTTATATCCAAAAAGCAATCATATTTTACAAACTTCTATAACATTTTAAAAAACATTAAATATTTTGCCTTTTTGACGCACACATTTTAATTTCGAAAAAAAGCGTGGACTTCCCATGTTGAAACACGGTGATCAAACAGCATAATCACGTAAAGTAAATAGTCCTTAAGCACGGCTCTATCTCCGATGTTTTTGCATTCATCTTGAATTATCTCTATTTTTCTATATAATCCCACTGTCTACTCGCTACACTATCAACCAATCCGTACCGTTTTGTTTATCTATTCATTTTTAAATCTAACGTCTTCGTGTTGATTCACCTCTTAATACATTTTTTTTTTTTTTTTTTTTGGGGGGGAAAGGGTTCATATTTTGAAATTTCAGTTACCCATTGACGCCTGTATTATAATTTTACATAAAACCGTCTTTTAGGGAATTTATGTAAAGTGGGATTTTTTTAAAACTGGCAAAAGTTAAACTTTGGACATGTCCCTTTAAAATGCGGAATGTTTCAAGTTCATCTGCTTTCATGAAAACTACAGAGGGCGTCCTCCATTCCTTATCCGGCGATGTCCTTTCTTCCTGAGTAGATCGAATGTGCACGTAAGATTAGGCACACATGCTATACTCAGGCCAACGGTTCAGATGATAGAAGAATCTCAACACGAAATGTCCCTTTAAGAGTGCAGGGAACAAACTGATCACACTCAATTTGAGATGCATCCCGTCCCCGTTATATAATTTTCCTCGTTTTTATTTTTAATTTTCCTTTTCTTTCTCTCATTTCCTTTCTTTTCATTTTCCCCATTAACTGTCTTCTCTTCTTTCCTCTTTCCTGTCCTTCTTGCCCGTTTCCTTTAAACCCAGCAAACATACCACCATTATTTGAAGACGCCAGTATACATTAAAAACTGTTTTTATATCCAAAAAGCAATCATATTTTACAAACTTCTATAACATTTTAAAAAACATTAAATATTTTGCCTTTTTGACGCACACATTTTAATTTCGAAAAAAAGCGTGGACTTCCCATGTTGAAACACGGTGATCAAACAGCATAATCACGTAAAGTAAATAGTCCTTAAGCACGGCTCTATCTCCGATGTTTTTGCATTCATCTTGAATTATCTCTATTTTTCTATATAATCCCACTGTCTACTCGCTACACTATCAACCAATCCGTACCGTTTTGTTTATCTATTCATTTTTAAATCTAACGTCTTCGTGTTGATTCACCTCTTAATACATTTTTTTTTTTTTTTTTTTTGGGGGGGAAAGGGTTCATATTTTGAAATTTCAGTTACCCATTGACGCCTGTATTATAATTTTACATAAAACCGTCTTTTAGGGAATTTATGTAAAGTGGGATTTTTTTAAAACTGGCAAAAGTTAAACTTTGGACATGTCCCTTTAAAATGCGGAATGTTTCAAGTTCATCTGCTTTCATGAAAACTACAGAGGGCGTCCTCCATTCCTTATCCGGCGATGTCCTTTCTTCCTGAGTAGATCGAATGTGCACGTAAGATTAGGCACACATGCTATACTCAGGCCAACGGTTCAGATGATAGAAGAATCTCAACACGAAATGCCCCTTTAAGAGTGCAGGGAACAAACTGATCACACTCAATTTGAGATGCATCCCGTCCCCGTTATATAATTTTCCTCGTTTTTATTTTTAATTTTCCTTTTCTTTCTCTCATTTCCTTTCTTTTCATTTTCCCCATTAACTTTCTTCTCTTCTTTCCTCTTTCCTGTCCTTCTTGCCCGTTTCCTTTAAACCCAGCAAACATACCACCATTATTTGAAGACGCCAGTATACATTAAAAACTGTTTTTATATCCAAAAATCAATCATATTTTACAAACTTCTATAACATTTTAAAAAACATTAAATATTTTGCCTTTTTGACGCACACATTTTAATTTCGAAAAAAAGCGTGGACTTCCCATGTTGAAACACGGTGATCAAACAGCATAATCACGTAAAGTAAATAGTCCTTAAGCACGGCTCTATCTCCGATGTTTTTGCATTCATCTCGAATTATCTCTATTTTTCTATATAATCCCACTGTCTACTCGCTACACTATCAACCAATCCGTACCGTTTTGTTTATCTATTCATTTTTAAATCTAACGTCTTCGTGTTGATTCACCTCTTAATACAACAAAATTGGAGAGTTTTGGTTGTAGATTTCTTATTTTTGTCATTTTTTCTTACAATAGAGCTCAAGCAAGGTCATATATCCAATTTTAACGCGTATCTAAAGTAAGCTCTTAGCTTCAGCGAGGTCGAACTTTTCATATTGCAGTGATTGGCCCTAATCCTCAACCTTGCCAAGATTCATCCGCCAATTTTTCGGCGATGATATGGATTTGAAACAAAGCTTTACACGAATTAAATAATTACACATAGACGACCGTCACGGAGCCTACCAAACTGTCGTCCCACGACGCGCAGTTCATAGCTCAAAAACGACGCAAGCTGTTTTTTTATTCAGCGTGGAGGACTTCTTTCAAAACAAAAACAAACAAAAATTCAGAAAAAACACAAGAGCGTAGCCAATTTGACAATGTAAAATAGCTTAATAATAGTTTCCAAATGATTCTTAAGGATGCTTATTGTCCCAAAGTAATTTAATGTATTTTGCAATGAAAGGTTGGACAAATTTTGACCTTGTGTTTTATACAATAACCCCAAAGTGTAAAATCATCATCATCATCATGGAATACAATAAACGCAAAATCTGTTGACCGTGTTTTTAATAATCAAACGCCATTATTTGGAAGTTTTGTCTAAACAACGCTACAAACAAATTGAAGTCTGGCTTTTCAACATGTTGAAGAGGCAACGATAGCATTTTAAGTGGGAAGTAGAGACAGACCACCCATTTAAAAATGTCTTTAATAGTTTGCAATACGTCAATATTTCCCATGTTATTTGACCTTGTCGGTTGCATCTTTCACACTTAATAACAGCACCGAAAATTAACCAAATTAGTCATTCCGTCAATTTATTTTTTTAATATCCAGACACGCTCTAGATTATTGTCAATTTTAATCAAATATTCCATCAAAATGTTATTATTTTTTCCGAATATGAGACAATTATTAATACCTAGAAAATAAACCGGACTTAACCGTGACATTGTCTGTCGCTAAGTGAGCCAATGTAATTAGTCTATTCAATAACGCGGTGTTGTGTACGTATCCCAGAAAATAGACAACATTGATAAAAATGTGGAACATTCATATTCATTAATGTCATTTTGACAGCACATTAGATAAATATGTAATGGGTATTTTATCCTTTGAAATGCATATAAGAGACTTAATATACTATTTTATTAATCGCGTTTTTTGTTTTGTTTTGCTCTCTCTCTCTCTTTCTCTTTCTCTCTCTCTCTCTCTCTCCTTTCTTTTTCTTTGTATCAAGCACTAGTCAACGCTTTTGCGATCTCCATGTTCATATCATTTTTTGTTATAAATTATATGAGAGGGTTTTTCCCTATTTCTCTTAGGCGTTTTTCCTGTTTCATTTTTGGCCTAGAGGGAAGGTTTTCGGTATAGGCAGGTGAGCTGTAAGCCCCCATCCAGCGGGGCTGATCTCGCTACCATTCAGAGTCCGACAGGCAAAGAGACAGATATATAGACGCGCGGATTTAAGAGAATATTGCGAAAGGCTTGAGTTCTGATGAAATGATAGGCCGTGATAGTGTCGCTTTCTGCGGGTGGATTAGGGCATACTTGCTCCGTCAATCCCTGCGATCAATTGCAAGTGCAAGTTAATACAGCATCCATCTTCCTACCCAAATTTAACTGTCATGGAACAATTTCTAACAAAGTCGTTTTCAGGTGTTTTTCGCACTCAAAATTGGGTCAATTTTCCCTGCTCAACTTTTTTATAGAATCCGAGGAAGTTGAATATTTATTGATTCTTGTCAAGACGTGTAATGAGAGATAGAGCACATTGGTAATTTGAATGGACATCGTAAGTGAAGGCAATCGTAGATTTGTAGCTCTATACGCATCCACTTCTGAAATTGAGACTTTTCATTGTTTTTGTGTGCGTCATCTCATCTTTATTTTAAATGATCTCTGTCTTTTTTGGTTTCCTCGTCTTCAATTATTTAAGTGAAGGTATAGAATACATAAGCTGAGTATTTACACGCGGTTTTATTGAGCACGGACCCTTGTATGCGGCTCAAATCTTTAAAAAGAAAGAAATTGAGAGAGGGGAAAAGGAAACGTTCTAACAAGATTTTCCGTAGATGCTATCAATTTGGTTCTTTGAGGATCAGAAAAGCGTATTTTATTATTTTCTGATAGTTTGATGAAAACTTTTCTGATTTTCGAGATCCGCGTTTTGGGGTTTCATATTTTATAATAAAAACAACCGAAGAAACCTTAAAGCAGTACCACCACATTTCAAATAACACAAGCCCTCAATTTGTTCGATGTTGAGATTTGGGTAAATACATTTTTGTTTTATTGAACTACAACTCCCCAAAGTGAATTAGCATGTAGAGCAGGTGTGCCAGGAGGTATAGTCCTCCGGGCTCACAGTCCGGGAACAATGGTGAACAATAGGGCAATCGATTCAGTTGACTCTTCACGCAACATTAGTTTCACGTTTTATTCCGCTGTCGTCTATGGAGCCCGGACTATGATACCTGCCGGACTATGATTACTTTCACACCGGAATGTATTTACCTTTTAAATCTGTGCCTTTTGTCCTACCTTCGTTTTTTTGTTATAATTGAAATTTAATTGTAAATGAAAAGGTATATTCATATTGAATGTATTATGAGGTATATGTATGTGAATACGATAATGACTATATAATAAAGCAACAGCATAAAATTTTTTTACCCAGAATGACTGTGACCCTCATATGGCTAGAAATAATTATATTCTGGCTAATTTAAAAGGGGATCCCGATCTTAATTAGCATGGAAAGGCATGTAAAGAAAATTTGTCCAGTTTTTGGTAAATATTTTGGGATTTTTGGACTTAAAAGTGAAAATGCTTAGTTACCGATGTAGGGGGCACAGAAGGTCAGCATCCATTGCATTCAATGGGGCTTGACCTTGCCCCCACCCACTTTGATAACTAAGCATTTGAGACACTCAAAACTTCCTTATTTTAATCATATGAGCTCCACCCACAATTTGCACCATTTTGTATCCAAATTGGAGCAACTTTAAAATTTGACCCTGTAAAACTGTAATTGACCCTTTTTATTGATTTTTTGCTGTTTTTAGCCTATAACTCACAAACTTACAAACTATACCTTTTCTGAATCCTTATGGTTAGACACATAAGGTTGTATATTTTTCAACATGATTGGATCAATTTGAAAATTCGACCCCTACAAACTTTGCCTTGGCCCCCTCTCTTAAGGTACCATTTGCAGCACTTAAGAATCACGTTTCAGGGGTCCCTGTCAGGCTGTCAACATATTTAATCACTCAAACATTTTGTACTTGAGATGTGTTACAAATGTCTGCTAGCTCCCAGGCTATATGCGGGAAAATAAAGTAAGGTTGAACTATATATACAGGCTGTCCCCAAAAAATGTTAACACTCGGAACGACGGCATTTTGATAAAAAGAAAAGTACACATGCGTCTTTGTTTGATATCACTTTGAAGCCAATAAAACAAGCTTTAATTTGCCATTTATTTCATTCCAATCCGATACGTAAAACAAAAGATATGCTTCATCAATTATGAGAGGGCAAAATCAACTTGGTCCGATTTCTGCCTTAGAACACTTGGAATGCACGATGCAACATGAATACACTTGGCTTCATAGCACATCTTCTTTCCACCTTAAAAAGAAAACAAATAGATTTTGCAGTGTTTTCTATTAAAGAAAGACTTCCGAGATTCCTGCCACCGTGTTTTACCAAACGTTCATTGTTGGATCTACCACAACTGCTCTTCTAACAAGAGAAATGTTGGCTTGAGTTTCTGCCATTCTGGTCCATGGATCTGTATCGCCTTCCACTGGTGTCTTTATTGCCAATTCTGCCTGCTTCATTAGTCCTTGTAGGCTTACTATCAGAAGTTTCTCTTTCCTTTTTGTTTACTTTCGTGTTTTTGTTGTTTATTCTGACCATAAAATCATAGATTTTCTTGGGAGGGACCGGGAATCCAGTGATTGTTTGGTTTAATTTGGTTTGGTTTAACATTCTGTGTAATTTTGAGCGATTTGATAGGGCTAATTCTGCTAATGAAAGTGAACTGACTGATTAATATTTGAAAAATACAAAGTATTGCTGATCATAAAGACAATGATCACACTTTATGACAATAATGAAGTTCAAAATGGATTGTCAATATCTTCAATAAGTTCAATTGCCAATCAATAACACAATAACCCAATTTTGAGTATGTTACAAAATCATGTTTCATACAATCTTACAAATGTAACTATTGCAAATCGGACCAATCCGAATGTATACTCCCCTTTTTAACGAAGCATATCTTTTGTTCTACATATCGCATTGAAATGAAATAAACGGAAAATAAAAGCTTATTTAGTTAGCTTTATAAGAGCATACCACAAAGACCCATGCGTACTTTAGGTTTTTACAAAATGCCTGTGTCGCGAGTGTTAAAATTTTTTTGGGACAGCCTGATATGATCTATATGTAACATATGCACGTTGTCGTATGTCAAGGTCAAGCCCCATTGAATGCAATAGACGTTGACCTTCTGTGCCCCCTACATCGGTAACTAAGTATTTTAGACAGTCAAAACTATTCCTTATTTTAATCCTATGAACTCCATCAATAATTTGCACCATTTTTGATCAAAATCGGAGCAACTTTAAAATTTGACCCATGTACAACTGAAACTGACCCTTTTTATTGATTTTTGCTGTTTTTAGCCTATAACTCTTAAACTTAATGTTGTAGATAGTACAAACTATACCTTTTCCGAATCCTTGTGGTTAGACAAATTACATGGTATACTTTTCAACGTGATTGGATCAATTTCAAAATTTGACCCCTGTACAAACTTTGTCTCGGCCCCTCTCCTTAAGGCACCATTTGCTGCACTTAAGAATCACGTTTCAGGGGTCCCTGTCAGTCTGTCAACATATTTAATCACTCAAACCTTTTGTACTTGAGATGTGTTACAAATGTCTGCAAGCTCCCGGGTTAAAATGGCGCTCTATAAAAGCCTGGGTAGACGTTTCATATAGAATTCCCTTTGATGCAAATGAGGTATTGCCATTCATTCCGTCAAGCACTACTGCACAACGTCATGCAGTGCATGACGGAATCAATTGTAATACCTCATTTGCATCAATGGGACTTCTATATGAAACGTCTACCAAAGCCTGATGTATGTATGTATGTGTGTGTGTGTGTGTGTGTGTGTGTGTGTGTGTGTGTGTGTGTGTGTGTGTGTGTGTGTGTGTGTGTGTGTGTGTGTGGTGTGTATTTCCATCTACAGGTAAGTAATTGTCAAGTTCAAATGAGCGTAGATTGTACGCGAAACGTGTAATTATTTTGTTCGGTTGACCAAATGACTCAATATTTCAAGGAGAACAAGTAATGTTATCTAAACCTCCTTATTGCACTATTAAATATGGCACGCGCGACGTGCACGCATATGCGTGACACGTAAGATTATTTTGTTCAAAGACTAATCGAAACAAAAGAATTACACGTTTGACGCCCGCGTACACATGTCGAATTTGATCTCTTAAGCTGTATGTTTATTCCATAAAATCTTGCACCGTACAGGTGGCGCTGATTTCGCGGTTATTTCTGTACTAAATGTCATCGGAGATTGTACCAGTAGACATTCTCTTGAGGTTTTTAGATCTACATTATTACATGACTGGAATTGGAATTCTCTGCGTAAGTTTGCTAAGAAACGTGTAACACTTCGTACTTGGTGCACTGATCTTAAAGTATGTTTATTCATCTCAATGTCTGATGTTATTCAATAATGACATGCAGTGATTGAGCACAATCGTGTTTGTTTGTTTCTTACTTCGTGTCTATTTTTGTCTCTGAAAAAGTAGACAGCACACACAACCGTCTGAAGATGAACTAAAAATATTCGTTTGGATCTGACTGACTGACTACCTCGTGTACTTTTAACACCAATCTGTTCAAAATGTTGACCTCGTTTGCCAACCATATTCCCTCCATACACAGCACTGTGTAATTTTTTAAGATTGATATACTGACCTCTCTTCTATATATTTCCAGGTCTTCCCACCAATCCAACTAATCAAGCAACCAACCGACCGACTGACCAATCAAGCAACCAACCAACCGACCATCCACCCATCCATCAACCAATCAATCCGTCAATCTACCAAACCGTCGATCAATCAATCAACCAACCAACATAACTATATCTATAACTAATTAACTATTGTTTTCATTTCAATTCAATTCAACTTTATTTCAATATCATCACATCTTACAAAGACACAGAAACAATGATATTGAGGAGATGATCGAGAGGTCAATAAGGCCAGATGTGATCACCTAAGAAGTCAATAAGTGACAAACCGTTCAAGGAAAAGAATTGTAAAAAATGGGAGAAAAATAATGGCAAAAGAGGGTAAAATATGAGCCAAATTTAAACAAACTCAAAAACAAACCAAAATAACACCCAGAACAAAAACAACACCCTCCAAAAGGCGCCCTTAAAAGAAACAATCACGAAAGCAGCGTGTTGTCTGGAAAACATGATGCATGACATGGACAATGCCAGTTTCTGATTATCTACTCACAAAAGGGTGAAGCAATGCTGCAGCATCTGCCACCCCATCAAACCCTTTGACGCTGCTAAAAGAGTCGAACAAAGTCAGTTATCATTAATGCAGTAATAAAGCCGGGTGTCCACGAGTAATATGACTATAATGCAATCTTCAAAAGCACCACGAACTCGTCTGTTACCCCACTTAAGAACACTTGATATCATTTTTCGCTTATAATCCTGTTTATTGAGAAGGCATTTTCTCAAAAGCTGTAAGAAATTTACGAGCACTTGAAGCTTAAACAGAATTTGACAAGGAAACATCAATTGTTATTTTGCCATTTTTTCGTTTGGAGTTTGGAAAATTCGCGTAATGACTATGAGTCCTGGTGAAATTAGAGGAGAATTTATTATGAAAACGCTTATACTTGAAATGTCAGTTAGTATTCTTTGAAATGAACTCTTTGTAGCTCTTTATTCCGATCAAGAACAATATATTTGGACTCACTTCAAGGGTATACACCAATAACTAAGGCTATGGAAAAATGACACACTTTGAGCATGTTTTTTTTTTCACATTTAAAACTCTTACAGAGGAAATACAACAATATCACACAAGCTAAGCAAGCAAGTACACATAAGCAAGTACAAGCTAAAATCACCAAATAACCATATTTTCAACACATGGTGACCAGAATTTTTTTAAGTTACGAATCACCAAACTAGCAGCATGTCAGACCGCCCAGCACAAGATGCTCTATAGTCGCTGCGACTAGTAGTGGGCAAATCGATGTGAAATTGATGAGCGCGGAGTAAATTGCCTCAAATTTACTGTCCAAATGCCACTTATTTGAGAAAACATACCAGTCTATCATGTCAATCATGACATTCCATCATTTTGTTAATATAACTAGTGGACTTTAAGACATTTTAAAGCAGTTTTTTTTTCAGATGCCATACAAGAAAGTAGTCCACCCAAGATTTTTTTTTATCTTTACGGCAGCTATAGTTTAGTGGTATATAACTTCACCCTAAAAATATTTTCAACAACATGGTCAATTTTGACCACGTTTTGAGTCAACTATGCACCGAATAAAAATGGGGTTGAAATGTTGACCACTTTTGTGGTCAAAAACGTGTGAAATGACCTTTTTGTGATCATAATTTTGACCCCATTTTTTATGCATACTTGACTTGACGTTTTAGTGTGGATTCAATATATTAAAACAATATTGTATAGTTTTTAAATTTATTCTAATGTTGTTGTATTCTTACATTTATATTAGTACTAATAGGTGGATATAATTCTAGGAGTCAAATTGACAAATTCCCAGTTATTTGATTTGGTGTTATCTTCATTAACTTGAACTCACAATAAAAAATGTAACCAGTATATGTTTACTTCACCTTTATAAAACCTTTCACAATTTAAGCGCTTCATTGATATTTTGATAATATGGTCTTGTATTGTGATAAATTCATTAGTAACTCTGCCACGCGCACGAGCGTTAATAATTTATACTAGAAACAGAAGTCTTTCTAAATGATGTGCGAATCCATTTAGTAAGAAAACAAGACGTTCTTTTTCTGAATCACTTTACCCTCTAGTACTAAAATATATCCAGGCGATGTTGATATTTTCATTGGGCAAATTCAACAATTGATAGCCATCATTTGAGCACACGTGTTTGTAGTAATTGGTTTCGTTTTTGTCCACTCTTAATCTTAATGACAAACGGCCAATTCGATATGATTGATTACGCGTGGATGGACTGATATCTGGAAATGGTCACTTCACAAAAAAAGTACATCACTTCTCTCATGTCGGCCATTGGTATTTCTATTTATCTGGTTGTCGACCGGTTCCGTGTGTGTGTGTGGGGGGGGGGGGGGTGTGTGTTTGCCTGTTTGTCTGTGCTAACTGAAGTATACTTGTGTGACTCCATTTCTTATATTTGCTTTATTCCGTCATTCCTTATGTGTTTAATTTTGTCTAATTTTAACGACAAGTTAACGGGAGTATAATTGTATATATACAAGTATACTCCCGTTAACTTGTCTGTCTGCCTCTCTGTCTTTCTGTCTGTCTGTCTGGTCGTTGCCTGCCTTAATGTCTCCATCTTTTCATGTCTCTCTTTTGATCACTTTCGTGTACAATATTGAATCATTCCCTGTCTTCCGTCTTTCCTTCTTTCTTGCTTCCTCTCTCTCTTCTTTACCTCCTCTCTTTCAGGACTTCTCTCTTCCTTTTTCATCTCCCTCCTCCCCTTTTCTCTTTCTCCCTCTCTATTTCGCTGCCTCCATTTCTCTTTCTTTATCTCTTTCCCTTTCACCTTCTCCTTGCCTTATATCTTTTCTTTTCCATGCTATATAACGGTTGAAACATAAATGCAAACATAAACCAGAATAAGGAAGCTTTAACTTAAAAGTAAATAATGTATTTACCAAAACCCCTCGTAAAATCGACTTATGTACTAAAGGAAAGTTAGACATTTTCTCGGTCATTGACTGAAAAGAAAATGAACTTCTTTAGGAAACGGGATGAAATTGATTTAAGTTCGTTGTCTTGTTATATAGGATACTGAAGCTTTTATACAATAACACGTTTAGAATTTCCAATCATCTGCCACGGGTTGATCGTGAATGCTATTCGTTTCTTGCCTCTTTTAAAGTCATCGCATGTTGCTATCTTCCGAAGATAGCTTTTTAATGAAGCGTATTTTTTATTTCTTGACTTGAAGTTTGATACTTATTTTGAAATAAATGGGTACGAAATAATTATTGGGTTTCTCTAAACAAGTTCCCTTAAAATTAAACTTTGACACGTTTACAATTTGCAAACATCTGCTAATGAAAAACTTTCATTCAGTTACAATTATCGTATTTTGCTATCTACCGAAGATAGCCCTTTTTAATGAAATGTAAACAAATTAATTACTTCCGACTAACCAACAACAAAAATGATTAACAGCATTATTAAGATTTCTCTACTTGAAGTTTAATCTTTATTTTATAATAATTCTGCTAATAATTTATTACTTGTTTGGCTTTCCTCGACGGTTTCACCGTAAAATTACGGCATATTGCTGACAGCTTCATTGCTAGCAATTTGTCATAATTTTACGATAAAACCGTTAATCTACTGCGTTCTCTGTAATTTAGCGGCAATATCATTATAAAACTGTATATTTTGCATTTTTTCCTGTAAATATATAGACAAAATAGGAGACTCTCTTTTATTTTTAACCGAATCCGCCAAAATTCGTGCATTTCTAACAGTGTACTGGGGCTCTCTTCTAAGCTTGTTCAGATTTATTTATTTTTGCTTGCGCAAGAATACTTTTAAAAGAGCGAAAGACAACTCAGTGAACTTTTTGCTTTGAAACGTTCTTCCCTTTCCCTCTTACTCGTTCTTCCCTTTCCCTCTTACTCTATACCCTTCCCTTCGATACATTAATCACGGTATTGTAACGTCCAAAGTCAACTCCCCTTCCCTGACATCCAGTCTTAAAAGCCACTGCTATTGTACTAAGGCAATATGTCCGTCAGGTGTTACCCGCGCAGAGTCATTGTAATTCCATTATCATACCCTCTAGCTTTAAACAAACAATATCATTTTTGTATAAATTCCCATCAAATTGATCATGTTTGATTTTGATTTAAAACACTCTTTTTTGTAATCAAAGCAAGCATGTTTTGTTATATACACCATTTATAATAGACAAACCGCTATACTAGAAGCAGCGCCCCGGTTCCTTTTCTTATATAACGCCAGGGGTAATTTTACACGGGTAGTTAACGCCGATGAAACGCTACTGTAATAGTGGTTTCTCACACGCTCTTCGCGCAAATTGACGAATGACTATCAAGCCTAAGAGAGACTTTTACAAGCCGCAAAGGGATACTCTCGCCAACAGCCCTTTTTTCTTCCCCTCACTTCTATCCATTTGACGTATCGTCCAATATATATTCAAACACATTTTACAAGTATATCGGCAGATAAATAGCACACGTGCGATTGTAGCACAGTCGACTCCTGAACAAGGGCGATTAATATACCCATCTTTTGTGAAGTAGAACATGTAATGTGTTTCCGCGCTAAGGGAACGATATTAATGTAATGTAAATATCCGGTGGATATGTAATTGTGTACGCCTATAACATGTATGCTGGTGGATGGATGATTTACCCCTGAACTTTAACTGAACATTTCGGGTTAATAGTACAAAATGGACATTTATAGCTAACAATGGTAGAAGACTTCTGGAATCTTTATAATAAACTGCTTGTTAATATTTGTACAATTTTTGGTATATTGCTTTTCATAAAGTCGTGGTCCTCCCGTATTGGTTATAACTTTGTCTTCCATGTTGCTGATCTTGTCATTTTAAAATGATGTTGTGTTACAGAAACCAAACAAACAAAGGACAAATGAAATGTAGTTTCAGAAGTTCTAATATGTCACCTTTGAAATTAAAGAATGCTTAAATAATATTACCAAAAAAGAAACTATTTAGAAATGTCTTTATTAACAATTTCAAACTTGGTAGATTCTGTATACACTGTCAAACATAGCTAAAAACATACTGGCAGAGAACAAAATGTTCAGGGTACTTTCAGGTTTGAAAATCAACAAAAATGTCCATTTCACAGCAAAGAAAGTGTAATCTGTAAAATTATAAGCATTTACTAACAGGGCATGTAAATTTACGAAGATTTCTAGCAGTGAATAGGTTAACACAAAATTCAGTGGATTTTGAGAAATGCGGTATTTAAAAAAATATTTTAGTGACATTTACCATTTCATAATAGATTCTGAATATAATTATATAATTCTGGATATAATTAGCTTACTACAATACAAATATGACTTGAATTGATGTTGTATCCATATTATTTTTTCATTAAACCTCATTTTAGGTCCTCTTTAGCCCCTAAAACCCTCTATACTCTTTATTAGGTCGCCCTGCTATCTACAGAAGACGAACACAACGTGCCTATTGATAATCGTATGTTAAAGCGCCCATGCCATTATTTTGATCCATTGTTTCTGAAAAATTTGACTATACTTTTTAAGGATAAAAGTGTACGAAACTTACAAAAAAACATGACAAAGCAATGAAAAATTGTATAAGTATATTGCGGTATATATATATATAAATCATCTAGACCAGAAATTCAATTGATTAATGCATTGCAATTTAAAGAATTACATTACTATAGTTAAGGTAGGAATGCAAGCATTTTAGTTGTCTTGAAGTATTTCTTATATATAGGACGCAGATGCATTATCCACAATATTTTCTGTGGTCTTTGAGAAACTTGTGGAAAAGCTCAACAAAATGCTCTAAAAGCGTTGCTATCTACTGAAGATAACAACGGCTCATGAAAAAGAGCCTAGACACATGATTATTTCACATACAAATAGGCGAGAAATCATCACCATCTAATCACTTTAGTCTCATTTATGTGATCTTAGGCTTATTTTCAACAAACGCTCAAGTTACCATGGTTACGGAGGACTATTGTCATCAGCATAATTACTAATATTTCATTTCCTCAAAATCCACATCCCACAAAGAAAAAGAATCCAACTTTTCTTACGGATCTAGACTCTTCAGATCATTTAGTCTCTTTCTGTCATTTAACTTCGACAATCCAGAACGTTGGTGGTAATTTAAGTTCACGTGCACCTCATTTAGTCGATATTTTAATTGCACGTACGGATTTAAATAACTCGAGCATAATACAACTGAGTCCATTTACAAAAAGGGAAAAAAAGACCAATCTATTGTGAGGTTCAGTTAACTTTAACATGTTCCCATTTACTTACAGACACGACTACATTGAAATTAATCCTTGTAGGGATTTTAGTCAGTAGTGATTTGATGTTGGTCTTTACATAATTGATAATATCGTAAGCCAGTTAAGTCACAGTGACGGATGAGATCGCGTGGTATAATGGGGTTAAAGGTGAACCAGGCGTAGGGTAATGTAGTACAAGCCAAGTTTTTGACGTTAAAATTACTTCTTAAGTGGCCATCTCAATGGCAACATATTGTCCATTAAAGCGTCTGCTCTTAAAAATAAGGTAATGTAGAGCATTAACCAAAAAATTTGCTTTTTACTGACGCGTATGCGTCTACACTACTATAGCTACGAGCCGTCATTTCTGCTCACCATGCCGAGAGCGTTATTTTTCTGAGCCGTATTTTGAGCAGCTGTTAAAAATCAAGTGTCCGAAAAATCCCCACTTGGGCCAACCTTCACAGTGCATAAGACAAACTAATGCTTCAAATCTGACGATGGCTCTTTCATTGATAGGTACGGTTGTTTCAGGCTTATACGGACGGCATTTGACATTAAAGGCAATTTATACTAGGTAATGCGCATCTTTTTACATGATTTTGAGCTAAAATGTGTCGATTTCTTAAGTGACTAGAATTTCTGTAAATGTTTTCGCTTGTCGTGTTTTAAGCTTTTTTATAGCAATTATCTGTAACTCGTAAAGATGGTTCTTTAAAGGGTCAAAGAAGTTCTTTTTTCACAAAAAATATACATAACAATAATTATATAAGCATAGAACTTCATTATAATTTAATAATTTACCGATTTATATAAAATTGTACTGAATTTAAGTAAAAAATTTACTTAATTCTGGTAAAACATTTGTCTTAATTTTTATAAGGTTCTATGCTTATATACCTTTTTATAATTTTTATATAACAATTTTTGCGTTTCCTGGGAAACATTTCAGTCTGGAAAAAACAAACAAACTAGGTAAAAAGCTAGATTTATATCATTAAATTAAAGAAGATGTTTTTTTTTAAATGAATAAGTACTTACAGGTATTTTACGTCCCTTATCGAAATATTGTCGCATGTAATCAAGGGATTATTATCCATTATTTAGGAATTACTTATTAGGAATACTCATTTTTTATTTACTAACTTATTCTAACTTATTCATTTGATAAGTTTACTTTTATTTCCTTATGTGTATGATATTCATTTATGTGTATTATTGAAAAAAGCTTTTTAATTCAAAGAGTCGATGACACCACACTTACCGTAAAAATCTTTTCTGAAAACAATCACATGTACTTTTGTTCTATTGCGACTGAAAATGACCACCGTATAATGTACAAATCCAGAGAAAACGCAGAGGATTTCCATACCTCCATTTCTCCTAGTGGTAATATTTCTTACTTTCAACGTCATTACGGCTCATTGGGTACAAATCGTCCCAATAAATCCTACCAATCTACCACAATTTACTTCGAGATTATGCAAGTTCTTTCAATATATTTTCCGCCTAGCTAAATGTCATTTTAAGTCGCTTTTAACTGATCATTTTTCGGCATGCTGTGTGTTGGTGTGGCACGCGCATGCAAGGGAACCACATGCCGCGCAACCAATTTGGGCCGGAGTGATTGAAAAGACAAACTAAAGAACCTGATCAGCATTAGTAATGGTAGAAGTATTATTTTTGGTTTTGTATTTTTAAATTGTCAAATTATAACATTTGAATAAACTTCTAGAGACACTTCAGAAGGTTACAATAAAGAATTAACCACTAAAATTAATGTTACAATATCAAAATGGTTAATATCAACTTGAATATTTGAGGGGTGCTTTCGCAAATGGAAAAAAGAACCGCAAGTCTAGTCAAAAATGAGTCGCCACTTCATTTGCCACAAAATTTATGTATTATGGTTTGTTAAAGATAGCTACAGTACAAATGTTAAAATATTACCAGATTTAGTTTATCCTTGTAAAACTATGCCGTATCAATTTGACAAGTGTTAGTCAAAATGTGTTTTAGTTTAGTTTGTAATCACATCATATTGGTTGCATTGGCAGTAGAGAAAGAAATTGTCCTCCTACAACCGGGAGGAAATTACTTGACCATCTCCAACACAATGGGAAAAAACAGTTAAAACTAAATTCAAAATAGATAAAAACTGAAAAATGACATTTCGCTATTTTGTAAGAATTCGGCATAATCTTGAAATTGTGGTAATCCGAGTATATTCGCTATTTGCAAATACACGTATTTTCCCCACAAAATTCATTCATGTTAGATCAACAAAACGCCACTTCATTTCATGTAACCTTTGAAAAGTTAGAGGCACTATCAGTGATTTGATAAAGTAGAAAATGAAAAAAAAATATTTTTGCATGTCTGGAACAAGTATAGATATCCTAACATTCTCTACAAGTGATAAGACTAAACGCAGCCTAATAAGGACAAAATCGACTATTTTAGCGTCCGTACGGACACTTACTACAACGCGTAATTGGAATGTAGGTTTATATCTTTGGATACTGCCGTTTCTTCATTTTCTGTCAATTATTCAGTTGAAAAAATACTTACGGGAATTCTTCAGATATAGCCTTCACTTTAAAGCTATTCCTGCAAATTTCAAATATTTTACCCTCTCAGGTGAATCACTATGACTGAAATAGCCGATTTTGTCCTTATATTAGGCTGCGTTTGGTCTTATCACTTGTATGTTAGAATACCTATATTTGTTCCAGACATGCAGAAATCTTCTTCATTTTTTTGATTTTCTAATTTATCAAATCACTGATAGTGCCTTTAACTTTTCAAAGGTCACGTGAAACGAAATGGCGTTTTGTTTATCTAACATGAATGATTTTTGGGGGGAAATACGTGTATTTGCAAATCAGTTGTGCATTATCTAATTGAATTTACAACGATATATCCTATACATGACAAAAGGTCTATAAGGCAAAACAAAAAGGTAAACAAAATACGTTTGAGAAAACGTGTTAAAAATATACACACATTTTCTAATTATATTCACTCATTCATGAAAAGTACAACAACTTAAAACCCTTTTGTTTTGTAAAAACCGAGATCGGGAATGTTTTAACAAACGTTTTGTTTTTCTTTTAAATAAGATTTTTTCAGAACCATTATGTATCTTGTAGGAAGGAAGTTGAAATTTTCTCCCATCAAATTATTCATTTGTATTGAAATGACTTAGCTTATCAACTATCTTTTTCTCATACTGTTAATAGAGCGGGAGCACGGACCTGCGTCAAACATCATCGTTCATGTCCCACTACATCTAAGCTTTGACACCTTTGGTAGTTATGGCCCCTCTAAATCAATGCAAGGTAGTCAGTGGTCTCAAATTGTGGTGTCACTTTTTCAATAGGGTCAATTTAAGGTTACACGGGGGTCAAACTTTAAAATACTCCAATCAGGTTGAAATGTATGACATATTGTCCGTCTAGTTGTAAGGATTCCAAAAATGTATAGTTTGTACAATCTATGACCATTGGGTTTAGAGTTATTTGGTAAAATGGCTAAAATGGTAAGAAAGGTCAATTTCCATTTGTACAGGGGTCAAAATCAGAAGGTGTTCCAATTTGGGTAAAAAATGAAACAAATTGTTCATCAAGCTTAATGCGTCAAAATAAGGAATAGTTTATAGCATTGATATGGAGGGTCTATACTAACTACCAAAGGTGTCAAAGCTTAGATGTAGTGGGACATGAACGAACTCCTTAAATAAGGACCCTATGACATTCTGCTCCTGCTCTATAAAGTCTATGTGTATAAAAAAAAAACACGACAAGGGGTTACACGTAGTTGGTTCAAAATTTGATCTGTGTTTTCATTGTTGCTCAAAGACATTTATTTTGCTGTTAGTTTAAGCCGATCGCCTTCTATATACTTTACTATGTACATGTAGACTTTAACTTGATTTGTTTTGTACTTCAACTGTGCTACAGAACACAATAGAATTACCTAAACACGTTTTACAATGATATCAATAATTTTACCCCAAGTTGGGTAATGTTCAACTTTTTTTGGTTAATAATTTACCCAACTTAGGGTAATATTTTAGCTAAGACGTTGATATCCAGGGCAAATGTGTATTTGTAACGTTTTAACAGTGTAATTAGGATGTTCTGACATGCTACAAAATCTCAGCCGTATGCATGGAGGAAAGGGTGAGTAACAGTGCCCAAACATGTAATGAATTAAAATGTAAGATTATTACCAACTTTATGTAACGTTATATAGAAGAGGTGTATGCGCATCTTCTTAAAAGCCTAAAAACGCTCATCAGGGTGAGCGCCAAGATATGAGAACCATAAAATCCTTGTGTGTGAGACCACGACGACTGTGGGCGCTGTTTAGTTATGCAAGAAGGCTACAAGTTTAATCCATGCATAATCTCCAACCAAACAAACTGACTCAAACAGTTCGAATAGAAATATGTCGATATTCTTTGATCCTTACAATCCATGCTTTATCACGGAATTTATTGTTGATGAAGGTCGAGTTTTTATATTGAGTTTACCAAAGTACGAAACATCATTAATATTTCATATTCTTTCCTGTTGTCAAGCTCATTATCGGCTTTTATTTACAAGCATGAGAGCTCATAGACTTCAATGCATCATTGGAGTCCAGCCAAAAACTTAAACGGCATAAAAGGATAATGATTTCTATCTGCTGGTTTGTATGCAAATTAGTACGGCCTTTTATGGTAAAAAGCTGTATTTACCAATATTATTTATCTTCTTTTAAAACTTTCAAGTATTTTAACGCATTTCCCGTCGGATCCCATGATGTAACTTTTAAAGAATTACAAGACGAACGCGAATACGACTTTTTGCCAAATTATCTATACTAATAAAAAAAATGAGATCATCTGTCTGTCTGTCTGTCCGGCTATGCATTTCGTTATGTTTTGATATATGGGGCTGATATTTGGCATGCAGGTAGGGAGGATAGTCTGACGTTTGTTATCAGGGTTTCAGAGTAAACCAAAAGGCCAAAGGTCATCTGGAGGTCAATTTGAGGTCAATTTTTGTAGAAATGCCCTATCTGTCTGTCTGTCTGTCCGGCTATGCATTTCGTTATGCTTTAACATATGGGGATGATATTTTGCATGAAGGTAGGGGAGGACAGGCTGACCTTTGTTTCCGGGTTTGGGAGTGACCCAACAAGGTCCAAAGGTAATCTAAGGTCAATTGCGTAGATGCCTATGACCACCTTTGGTCAAGGACCGCTGACATGAGCACAGAACAATCTGAGGTTCAATGGTCACATACATAGGTCAAAAGTCACACATGGGGGATGCACTAATAATATTAAAAAATAGTGGGGTCATACTTCACGGCAGACCTGGGGCGATTCTAGGATTTTGAACAGTCCGGCTTTTATGCGATATGCGTATGCCCATGCATCAAGCTCGTAAAGCATGTTTGAAAGCTAGCGTTGGTCGAGTCTGAAGGATGAAATGCAACATAAACACGGCCAATGGAAGCTTTGGTAACTGAGAATATTTTCAATGTTATTAACCATGGCAAGGACGTAACAAAACTAATTGACAAAAGGAAGAATGATTCTGTGAATTACAAATTAAGATAAGCATTTTGCCATAAAAGGGCTGAGCCATCCAATCCACATTTGCAAGATCTGTGACGAATTAAGCTACCGTCTCCAGATACCACGGTACACCTAAAATGTGTGTCGCGTCAAGAAAACTCAAATCTCACAAGCCGAATGGTGTAGAATGAATTCTATATCCCATTGCTTTCAACCAGTTCCAGAGGACATTGCCTTTAGGCCTAATAAAATGTTATCTTATAAAATCATTGAGCAATCATAGTGATCTGCCACAACGGACATGTAGGAAATGTATATTTGCAGTCAATGTAGAAGCTAAATCTCGATGTATTTGGAATAAATACCGGTATTGAACCATCCTTTCAAACAGTAGAGTGTACTTGTTGTTCAAAATGTGACCTCGAGTCCTTTTGACATTTGTTTGTTGTTGTGTAAATTATGACATTTTTTCGTTAATTTGGAATAGTTTGTTTTATTGATTATAGTAACCTTATTCTTGTCATGTGGCATTGCATTTTCAGAGAGAAGTTGACTTTTAGAAATAGCCAGGTATACCATAGTTATTGTTAATCTAGTACATCACTTTATATCACTGCTGGTTTGTCACGTTAGACTGCGGATAAAAGTTAATCAACGTTGAATGATGGGTTGAATTGTAATAAGAATCAATATCGTTAAAATTCTATCAATTCCATATAATATATGTGTTGATTCGACATTGTGTAATCCATGTGTAACATTCAGGGCAACAAGTGGGTATAATGATGATAGCCCCTCTGTAATCAGGCAGTTCTCTGCATAATCATGATAATAGGCGTGTTCGAGCGGGGTACGATGAGCCATTTTAAAATTTTGTACCATTCGGACAGAGAGAAAGGTGGGGTTTTAGACTAACTGATATAAAATAAAAACTTAAAATTGTTGATTTACTTTATGAACATTTATTAGTCGTCGCAATTACTACAGTTTATCTCTGACTAGGAAAGATTAGAAAAATGGTAAAGTGGCTCGACTAGTTACATATTGGTGCGTGGTGCGGGTAAGTAGAGCCACCATGATATCAACATGATACATTTGAAGACATTAAAATTCATTTGTTCAATTTTTGTTTTGTCTATTAACTTAAAATTTAGAAGGCACTTAAACACTTTTGTGTACATTTTTCACTAAATTCGCAAAAAAATAATCCATTTACTTTATGCTCTGCTCAAATTACCCTATTGCAAAATGATCAACTTAGGGAGCGGTCATTATTTATGCCGGGCGAGGGGGGATGGAGGATTTCAACTTTTTATCGGCAAAAATTTTCGCGTTCCCTCCGCTTCTGTTCAACAATTTCACACTCCCTTGATAATGATGATTTCCCATTAAAAGTTCATGTTCCCATCTCTCTCGTGCTTTGAAAATTTTACGTCCCCCTTCTATTACAAAAGTTTTTCGGGTTCCCCCCAAAATCCTCCACCCCCCCCCCCCCCCGGCGTTAAACGTATAATATGACTCCTCCTTACCCCACATTGAATATTTCTTAGATTTTGACACTTCCGTGTCAAATTTAATTAATATTTAAAAAAAAAAAAAAAAAATTATATTAAAAATTCCAAGTCAGGAAGTGCATGTTTTAAATTTTTTAGAATCTATTTGAAAAGGAAAAAAGATTTTTTAAATACTGAAAACATGGACCATTTTGGGAACGCTCTTTAATTTGTTTTGAAAGGCATCACTTTGATCCTAGCAGAGCACTATCGCGTAAGGGTCAAGGTCAAGATGGCCATTAATTCCGGTATGCGTACCTACCCAAATAGAAAGCCAACTCGAGTTACTCGACCCAAGGGGACCACTAGTTAAAGTAATTGGGGGGGGTAGGTTACGATCTGCTCACAGGTGGCCAACTCTACTCGTCCACTGTCAGGCAAATCACATGCATATTAAATAAAACATCACTATAATAGCCTACAAGCCTATGCACTTGGCTCTCGGGTGGGTTGATTTCTTTCCTTCTAAATTGATATAAAACTATCATTAATTTAACTAAATAAATAGGCGTTGAGAACTGAAGTCAACCGGACTGCAAGAATCCAGCTTATACCTAGGAATCAGGATCAGAATTTCCTAGTAATAACGTTAAATGACCATCACGTGTCAAACAATTTTCACAAACCTAAGCAGTTCATCATTATCGAGAATTTGGGTAGGTACGCACCCCGGAATATTGACCAGCTTAACTGTTTGTGAGCAATATAGGATATGGCTGATAAAACACACATGAGATGCACGATTATGTCAGAAAGTTGTTTTCTGTTTGTTGGAAGAAAAAATGGAGGTAGCTCAACTAACCCGTTGAGTCAACTTAACCTACTTCAAGGAAAGAATGACGCCCTCAAATACCATTAAATGCCCCTTTGACTACCCAAAGTGATGTAAAAAAAAGCGCTGACCTGAGCACAGACCAAATGGATTGTCAAAGGTCATGTAGAGACTTCATCCAGCTTGGTAAGAAAGCCAGGTATCCGTGAAAGCCGGGTGACCGCTTGTCAAATCCTATTTGGCCTTTATAAGATTCAATAGTAGTAGATTTGAATTTAATGCAATAAGAGTGGTAATTTCAACTCCTAAACATTGATTGGTCGCTTAACACAATCCTAGATTATTTTAAATCCCTTAAGCTTAGAGTGTAAGAAAAGAACAGATGAATTTGAAACGATGATAAAGCGACATCTCAAGTTCACCTTGCTGGTTTTCAATATATTCCAATGTAACATAAACTAAAAAATCGCTTTTATGTGAAATTATAATATGTTATTGATTTCCTTTCAGGTGAGGTTCCTTACCTGTGCTTCCCCAATTGTGCTTTTTATGTTCGATCAAGGGTATCATTTTTTTTAAATGGGTGTTTCGCGATCCACATCGATTTACCCCTCCACACATACATACACCAAGTGTAGCCTATTTTTGGATTCGTGGAACGAATCCCCACAAACGCTTTAGCTGGCGTCAGCTGGTAGACACATTTATGCTGGTAGACACATTTTCGCGATTTTAAGTAAATACCTTCTTGTCAGGTCGATGTCGAGCTCAGCGAGCCAACACTTCAATGGAAACCCACACTTCTTCAATGAACCAGAAACCAATAGAGATAATTAAAAAAATGTTCAAAAAACCATATTTGGAGTGATAAATTAGGCCCAGATGCCCCCATAATCCATATATGGTGTGTTCGTTACCAAATATGGTTGTGTTCTAACCAAATATGGCGTGGTCTTTCTACGAAATCCGACTTCCCAAGTAGATTCGATATTCACCGTTTACTCCCACGAGAGCCCCTATACTCGTGGAATTCCATCGGTTAGCATACGAGGGTGTATAGTAATGTAAGTCAATGGAAGAGCCGTGGTTTGTGTTTTTTTGTTTATAGACATTTTAGGAATTCCTGATGTCCAAACCCCCCCTAAATGACTTCGTCATATGCTGCTAAAGTTCCCTGAAACTCAGTGGAATATAGAGGGCATTTGTAGCAGTCCAAACAAGTGATTGCGCCTGTTGCGTAAATAGCTAACATAGAATAGAAACGCTGAATTGATGCCAGAAAAAAATGGGTCGTGTGTTCGAAGTGACCGAACAGGAATGCAAAAAACCGTCTTTTTCAAGACCATTCTAGTGAAGTTAGTGACGCCGGAGAGGGCGATTAGAAGGCAGTGATTTAGCATTAACCAAAAAATCGCTGGTGGAATATATATGGCCCCGTAGGAGGCCAGACTAGCACGATTCATTGATGATATCAATCGACATGGGGATCGCATGTACTGTGATGTGGGATTCTCATTTTTACGTTGTCATGGTTGTTGTGGGCAAGCAACAATGGAGAGTTGAAAGTTCATGAGTTCGTAAGGGATACGATGATTGATAACTTGTAGAAAGGAGGGGACGGGGTTGGGGGTGGGACATGTTGGTGACCTCAGTGCCCTTGGGGACCTCATTTGACATTTGGCCGGTCAAAAAATGTTAACCTACCGCAAGGCTTGTGGGCAAGTTAATATCTGGAGTTCCGTAAGGCGTATAATGAAGGTAACTTGTGGAAGGAAGCGGGTGAGGGTTATTATTAAAGAGTTCTCGACATGATTTAGCATGTTGGGCATATTTCGGGCAAATTACATATGCAAAGGAGCTAATTAATATGAAAAATCAGCGTAATCACTGTATTTTATTAATGGTCCAATCGGACTGTAAAAATTCTTCACTTCACGAAAAACCATTATGGTGTGGCATCTTCTTGTTTGCCATTTTAAAGTTCCTAATACATGCGGCTTACGGTATGCAATGAGCTAATTAAATATGCATAATGCGTATCGCTAAAACTGTACATGGATATGCAAAGAATCTTTGATACATGAAAAATACTATACCATAATTTGTGTGTGAATCATATGGACGGGGGGGCAAGGGTGGGGTGTTGGGGGAGGGTGGGGGGTGGGTAGTGGGGGTGCGTCAGGGAGGGGGGGATCGGGATATGTTTGTGGAGGTGCGGGGTGGGGTGCCGTCGGGGTGGGCGTGCGTTGGGGAGGGTCGTGGGGTGTGCGGTCGGGGTGGGATCAGGGCTGGTTGGACCTTGGTGACCCATGTTGTGACCTATGGTGACCCATGTGACCTGGGCGAAGTCCTGTTTACATACATGAACCCATGGTGACCTCACGTGACCTGGTGACCTCATGTGACTTTGGTGACCTCACATGAACCTTTGGCCATTCACAAATAGGTGTCGGGGAGGGGTCGCGTGGGGGGAGCGACAGGGAGGGGCGGGTGTGTCAGGGAGGGGGAAGGGTGGGTGCGGTTGGGAGCATGTTGGGGTGACCTCATGGTCACCTTTGTGACCTGTGTGCTCTTTTGTGACCTCAATTGACCCCACGTGACCTTGGTGACCTCATGTCACCTTGGGGACCTCATGTCACTTGGGTGAAACGCATGTCACCTTGGTGAAACTCATGTCACCTTGGTGAACCATCATGTCACCTTCGACCCCCATTCACAAACCGCGACGGCAGATGACACTAGCGGTCCAATGACCGTGACATTTTTTACTTGCCATTTTTATTAATACAAATTTGTCCTTAGTGATAATCATATATTTGACAACAAAATATCAACCATTTGGAGAAATTATTATCCGTAGACACATGCAGCGCTATTAAAATCACCCAAAAATCACCATTTTTTTAAAAGGCTGCCTGGCCAAGGAAGTTTTAATCATAGCTCCCATAGGGGTCCAGGGCAGTGTTAAAGGCATATATATATATCAAAATACAAAAAAATACAATTAGCGGTTTGTAAATTTGCATAAAGCCAGCTATCAATTTCATCACCCACATTTTAATCAGTTATCATGGGTCCAGGGCAGTGTTAAAAGGATATTCATTCATTTATCATTACCAATACATGAATACCCAGACCATTCCATCATTACACAAATTAAAGGACCATTCTTTAAATCATGGGATCAGGTACCAATAGTTTCATCCCTTCAGGGTTGCATTCCCAAAACGGGCTGCACAGTACCACCAGTCACAACCCACCAAACCCAGGTGCCACGAATCCACACGGGCGTTGACCGACTCTGGTTGTCATGTGAATTGTTGGATAACTATGTATGTGCCTAATCTTTACGTGCCTGTGAATCGGGTTATTCCGCTTAGGAAATAGCATATGGTAATTTCTGTCCGAAGAAAAAACGGACACAATGACTATATCACAAACATTTGCTCACAACATGAAAACGCAATCATAGAATAAACTGTAAATTTTGTAAGTGATATTTTTTTAGGATATTTGCTCAACCATAAACAGAAAGGAGGGTGCTACGATTCATTCAAGCGGTATGCTTAATTATATATATTTTATGGTTTAGTTGGATTATCACTCCAAAAATCCCAGTAAGTAAGGCTATCTTAAAGACACTATCAGTGATTTGATTAAATCAGAAAAAGGACAAATAGAAAAAAATCATTAAAAATCAGATTTTTAAATGTTTGTATCAAGTATAGGTATCTTAACATACCTTGCAAATGTGGACACAAGGAACCTTAATAAGGACAAAATCGAAATTTAGTCATTACTGTCGTATGGGCACTACTACAACACGATAATTGAATGGAGATTTGTATCTTGGAACACTGCCGTTGCTTAATTCCTTTCGTTAGCTTCTCAGTGGAAATTTAACTTATGAGAATCTAGAGATTATTCTTCACTTTGAACTATTCCTGCTAATTTCAAAATATTTTCACTCAAATTATATATTTAAAAAAAAACTGATAGTGTCTTTAAGTGTCAAATTTTATCATCAAATATCTTTCATATGAATGCCAACGGGACGCCCTAAAATCTACCAAAACCAAGGAGACACCTATCTCTAGACTAATTAGTGATCGGATTTTTCGCCATCCCAGACCCATATGGGTAACATCTTTTTGGAATATGACATGTATCGATTGCTATATTACCTAATTCTATTGTGAAACTGATCTGATTGAATTACACAAACATGCAGCGCCTAGGTTACGATACATTATCATTTGGAGGCATTTTTAGAGTATCGGAAGCCATTCTGGAAGCATAATACATTTTTGAAAAAATATTTCTTATGGATTTTAATTAAACTTCTTGACTGTCAAAACACCAGAGTAGATAGATACAAAATTACCAAACTGCAAACAAAAGTAGATCACGACCCAGGGCACTTTTTGTTGTATTGGCGGCGTATTGAATGAATTTGATTGCGTGGTTACAGAATCAAGTAATAGGTCACACTGAATGTTTTAACGAGACAAGCTGAAAAAATACAACTTGTGATGGACAAACATATTAATGTTTTGTGTTTTGGTGGCCATTTTGATTTTTTGCGTTTCTACCAAAAATGCTCAAGGTTTTCCATCTGGCATCCATCGGAATCAGAATCCGCATAAAAACTGGTCTTAGAAAACCGTTTGAAAAAATTATATCTAATAAAACAAAGCGTTGATATCAGTTATCATGAGTCTGTATAGCTGGACTATCAATTTTAGTCTCTCTTCATGGTTCTTAGAAATCCACACACAAGCGCCTTGAGCACCTTGTTAGGGGATATGTGCCTAATAAAATTGTCATTTATTAGGATAGTAGTAGTAGTAGTAAAGTGACATCGTGCATGTTGCACCCGAGCTCATTTAAAGAAAATAGTTTTAAGATGAAGAAGACAAAGAGATTTATCTTTTGATGTCTGGAAGGAATTCTGTTTTGGTGTGACCTATACGCGATTACATTACATTAAAATTTGTGACATGTGTTACATTGTGTTTTATATGGCCCCCCGCCCTCTGTCGAATTCTGTGGATATAGGCTTAAATCCAGGAGTTATGCCCTTTTTCGCGTCTGTAATTAAAAAAAGGTGTTTAGCGATATAACGATATTCTGAGGGCACATTCCTGCCTTCCACATGTAAATATGTAAGAGGCAAAATTCTGTGTCAAATCACTTGAAAGTTGATGTTCAGTTCTAGTTAAACCAAAATCAAGTGTCAATAATTAATTTTTCAAAGATACTTTTAAACATTGCCTTGACGTTTCTAAACACTTTATAGTGTGTAGTTGCCTATTAAATGTTTAATAAAATTATAAATTTTATTAATAATAAAAGTGTCTTGTAATGTGTTAATGTTTATTAACTTTAGTCAAAAACATGTGTTTTTACTGTAATTAAAATTATTTTATTTTTGTGTATCAAACAACAAATAGCCACTTCTGTTACAACTTTGAATTACAATAAAAAAAACAACGCGGGCTTTTTCATATGTAACAAACAATGTTCAGGGGGCCAATGTAATCAAAAACAAAAACAAAGACCAATACGAAAAGCAATACAAAACCCTCATGTTGTGTTCATTCTATCCATGTCTGTTCTTTTAATTCCTTTCATTATACACATCTAACAAACACAATCACGATAAATGGAAAACCCTGGAATATAATTTACATGAAGGGACTAATGGTTTATTAAAATCAAAATGGTAAATTGGGTTTAAAAAAAAATATAATAATAGCAACATATTTCCATAACTAGAATGGGTGTTGGGTTAATAATGGCATGTAAATGTTTTGAATAGACATGTTGGAGAATTTGTATAATGCGTTTTTTCATGATGATTACACCAAAAATTATCTATTCAAAATTTGAATGTTTTTTAAAGGTACAACGGAGATCTGCAAGGCCATCCCCCAATTTGCGTCACATGTAGTAATTGCATGTAGATTAGACACGCAATAAATTTCTATCTTTATACCTTAATTTGGCTCTACAGAAGAAACATAGGCTAATTTTGTATTTGTTCCCAATACAATTAGAAATTTCACAATTTTTTTGATACCAAAGAATAATTTTATCATAATCCCTTAGAGGGGAAATTTTTAATGGAAAACTTAATCGGTGCACGAAAGCATGGCCTTCAATCTTTGGGACATCTGATGCAGTGAAATATATACCTCGGGCACCTTTAAAAGAAATCAAATGTTGTCTTTGTTCGACTGTATACTCGCTCTCTCCGAGATATGATTATTCGCTATGCTCTAGAGCCGACTGAATACAAATTCATCATTTCTATTTCACTTCCCAACAGGCAAGGCTTTAAAGAGGGGAAGATTGGGAGATATGCCACTTATCCATCCATATACACTCAGCGTCATTTTTTTCCTCAATATTTTAAATTATGCCATTTCATGACAAAATCGGAATATTCAGCATGAGCACTGTTCAAATGAGTACAAAAAAGCCTAGTCTTAGTTCATTGGCAAGGGCCATCTCAAAAACCCATTTACGGACTACGAAAGTGTTGTAACCTATAATAATATGGTTTGAAAGGGTTTAAGGGTCCGAGTATTAACTATTACTAATTTGCGTGGTGGCAAAGTAGGACTTATAAACATGTTCAAATTATAAACCCTTTGCGTCAAAAGCTTAAAACTCTCAGTCAAGGTTTAAACATTTTGAGATAAAAAGTGCTTAGATCTTAAACATGCACTATGAGTTACAAAATGCTCATCCAGAAAGGACACAGTTCAGTGAGTTGTATTGTACATACCCATTGACATGAACTGACCTTGTGTGATGTTGGTATCATATATCATAAAAAAAAAAAAACAGGGGGTATTTTCTAAATACATTGGTGAATGAAAGTACTGAACTTGCCAAGGGAATGAGATTTTTACTAGCTCATATAATGTTGTTTTGACATTTATAGTGTTCATAGATAGATATTCAAAATGTTTTAAAATATGGTTGCAAATAGTGTTTTAAAGCGCTGGGGTGTTTAATTTCTAACACTATCTATAGTGTTTATTTGAACTGGAAAGGGTTCAGTTTCAAACTTCATTGTTCAACAATTCTACAGTTTATCAAAAGACAATGTTTTTGTTTTGTTTGTTGTTGATGCTTTGGCGTGTAACCAAAAGCACGACTCACCATTAAAATACGTGCATGTGCAACATATAGTACGTAAATCAACGGCTCGATATAATAGGTCTTTTAATATAAACCAGCACAAAATACAAAACCATGACAAAAGTTAGCTTTTCACAACTCAATAGAGATGTGAATAACGATCTCATTATTAATAAAAATAGTAAACTCGAGCATAACGACCTTATCTACCGAACCAGATTTTGATGTCGTCATTATCTTTCTCCCTATTTAATAGGATAAACAAAAGATGGTGGGTGATCATATGATAACACAAACGCTTTGTGTATACACTTAATGCGAAAGGATGAGGATAAAAGTGGCTCCGCCCTCACTATGAACGATGTTGAAAGCAATGTTTCATTTGGACTAAATATGAAAAAAATATAGTGTTACTTTGTTTCAGTTTTTGAGCGAAATTAAGGTTATTTGAATAATTAATGGCATCACCATCTCCGTTAATTCAATTAATGAAATTTCACTTAATCCTTTTCCTACTAAGTTTCCAGGCCTATATATCACATAGAGGAGTCTCGAGGAATGTAGGACAACCAAAAAATGTTTATGAAAAGTTATCTGATTATTTAACATAGCAAAACGCTCAGTGTTTTTAAAAATTTATTTACTTAAAACAAAAACGCAGTCTTAGTGCCAACAATCAATCAAAAAACGGTGGACTGTAATCCTGACAAAATCGGTTTTTTACAGCACTAAATTCATGAAAAATGGTTGCTGCTTGGTGGGATTTGACCCCATAATTTGGTTAATCTGAAAATTGTTTTTATCATATGCGGTAAAATTCCTAAAGCACACAAAAGATAAAGTGAACAAGCACATAAATTAAACGAATGGAGAAATTGAAATATTAGAACAATTAAAGAATATAACTTCAAAATAATGAAAATATTAAAAGACAAAATGAAAAAATTATTATTAACAAAGAAAACCAAAATCAAAGGGAAAAATCTTAACCAATTAGGTCAATTCTCTGTGGTGTGATATGAAAATTTTGTTTTTTTTTTTAAAAATGGCATTGAATAAAATTACGAAAAAATATATTTGCAAAACAAAAGTAATCGTGAAACAAATGTATATAAATTAGTTATAGTATGGTTTTTGGTAGGTGGTGAAGGTCCATAAAAACAAACGATGTGAAACAAATCATACTAATTTTAGCCCCCCCCACCAAAATTCCAAAATCGTTTTGTAACAAGTCTTACATCGGAATGAGTGACGCGCAAGGTACAAAAGTAAGTTCCAGTAGTCACTGTAAAAATTATTTACTATGTTGAAGGTAAAAAGGACCACCGCTCTTAATGTGAGTAAAATCTTAGGCAAAGTGAGTAAACATTACTCATTGTTGACTAATTCTTAGTCATTGTTGGGAAAATACTTCAGCTTTGTGTAGGTTGCTCAACGCTCTGTTCTCTTTTTTTTCTTTTGTTGACTAAGATTTTAAAACTCAAATGAAGAGCCGTGACCTTTTTTACTCACATTTTTGGGAGGATAGATCACTTCAATAAATCTGTATACAAAATCATGGTTTATAATTAACTTTCTCATTGTGCGGGCACAATTGTTGAATGGAAGAGAATACACACCCCCATAGTTTAAAAAATAAGGTCCCCCTTTCATTAAATTACTTTCTTAAAAATATATATATAGGATGCTTTAAATTAATTCATTTTTAAAGCTGCTTCAAAACATCCATACCAAATCCCAAATAATGTTAAAATAAGCCCTATTCTCTTAAAACATATAATTCAACCATGTCTCTTTTTATGAGTTGTCTTTTAAAGATTATGACGCACATATGATAGAAATGTGAATCTTTAAATTAATAAAAACAATTTTCTCACAAAAAACAAACAAACAATCAATATGCGCCAATCTCATTTTGTTAAATTGAACTTTTAATTAGTTTACCTTTGTAACATTTCGTCACATAAAAGCGTTCCTTCTGCGTGGTATACTTTGCACACGTGCAATTGAAATTTTACGCTCCGCCGGTCAGTGTCATTTGACTCAGCTGATGGCTATGCAACTTTTCAGGAGGTCACCAAATAATAATAGAACTCTTTATGCTTTCATTTTGTCACCCGCTCCAGACAGCATTAATATGGACACATTGGTTGCAATTAAAGATTTGTCCACGCGGCTGAATAACCGTAAGAACACGCTAGTTATTATTAGAAGTGTTGAAGATAAATCAAAATATTAGTATGTCTGGAGACTACGTCAAAATGATGGCATTTTAAAAAGCTCATATTGCCACCTAAAATGTATGAAAATCGCCTTTTATTTTTCTTTCATTACTTTCAGCAAATAAAATGATAACAACAACTTTTTTTTTCTTTATCATCAAACAACTGAACTGAGTGTTCGATTTCGGCTGATACAGCGATTACCATCCTACTTGCCCTGAGTAATTCAGCCTCGTTCTTGAGTTGGGTCCGGCCTGGCTGGATCTTTGGCATGATTGCAGGCTGGTCATCATCTAATTCATTAGATTTTAGGTCAACGGGCAAGACAATCCGTGATATCTAAAGTGCATTTACCACAAGATGAAACCTGAACATTAAGATTTGTTAAAAAAGTCAAAGGTCGTGATCCACATGACAATAGAGCTTATGTACCTTACGTAAGTTTTGTGACAAGAGATGTTAATAACATATCAAGTCCCACTTCCCTCGGGAGTTTGGCCTGCGGTTTCAAGTTGATTTTGACGTACTTTAACTTTTCTGTCTATGTGTGAAACTAAATTAAGAATAGAATCATCATATGAAATTGGTGTCAAATTATTCCAAAACTTGGTGATTGCAACTGCAAACTGATTATTATTCTTTCATTGCAGAGCATATATTCCTTATCGTCCCTAGAGGAAAGTGACTAGCAACCTGACGATTACCGCAAAAAAGGGAGGTAGCGGTATTTGTGTTGTTAGATCTAGGAGCACTTTCCCCGTAAACACAAGACAGGGGTCCGCCTCGTGATTTTTGAAAAGTGGCAAAAATGGCATTTAAGGATTTAAGGAATATAGCAATAATTGGTTTGCCTTAATTGGAACAAACGGTTACATGTGCAGATCTGTAGAAAAAAAATACATAATAAGGCCCAAATGAATATCAACAGGCATGTCTATAATTGTGTTGATATCTAAAAACTCATTGGAAAATCGCGGCGCATTGTTTATTTATAAAAATAGCTGTCAACGAGACGCCATTATTTTGCCACAATGAAGTTAATTGCTGTGCGGTCTTATTTGATTGCTATCTTGTGCACGTGCCAGGACTGTGGAGTGGTGGACGGGAACCGAGGCGTGGGACGTGGTGATTTTCAATGATGTGATATGATATTGATTACAATAACAACGGTAAATTGACACATCAAACATAAGCACAATAGTTTACAAAATAACAGAGGACCTCTTATTCACTTATATGCAATGTTGGTATTAACCTGAACAACTTATACACGACCTGCATTTTTAGGAAACTCCTTTTCTATCCCTACATGTAGAGCTATTTGCAAATTGTGAATCTTTAATTAATAAAAACTAATTTCTCCAAAAAAAAACAAACAAACCCATCAATATGCGCAATCTCATTGTTTGTAAATGAACTAATAGTTTCCCTTGTAACATTTCGTCCATAAGCTTCCTATTCTGCGTGGTATACTTTTTTCAACACGTGCAATTGAATTTGACTCTCCGCCGGGGTCACGTTTCATTTGCCTCAGCTGATTGGCTATGCACTTTTCACGGAGGTCACCCCAATAATAATAGAACTCTTTAATGTTTCATTTGTCACCACTCCAGACAGCATTAATATGGACATATTGGTTGCAATTAAAGATTTGTCACCGGCTGAATCACGTACAGAACACGCTAGTTATTATTAAGAAGTGTTGAAGATAATCAAATATTGTATGTTCTGGAGACTAGGTCAAATGATGGCATTTTAAAGAGCTCATATGCCACCTAAAATGTATGAAATCGCCTTTTAATTTTTTCTTCCTTATATTTTCATCAGCAAATAAACTGATAACAAAAACTTTTTTTTTTTTTCTTTATCATCAACCACTGACTGAAGTGTTCGATTTCGGCTGATACAGCGATTTAACCATCCTACTTGCCCTGAGTAATTCAGCCTCGTTTTGAGTTGGTCCGGCCCTGGCCTGGTCTTTGGCATGATTGCAGAGCTGGTCATCATCTAATTCATTAGATTTTTAGGTCACGGGCAGACACTCCCGTGATATCAAAGTCAATTTACCACAAATGACACCTGAACCTTAAGATTTGTTAAAATTCAAGGTCGTGATCCCCATGACAATAGAGCTTATTACCTTACGTAGTTTTATGACAAGAGATGTTAATACCATTCCAGTCCCACTTCCCTCGGAGTTTGGCCTGCGGTTTCAAGTTGATTTTGACGTACTTGTAGGACTTTTCTGTCTATTTGTGAAACTCAATTAAGATAGAAATCATGCTATGAATTGTGTCAAATTATTCCAAACTGAAACTTGGTGATGCACTGCAAAACGATATTATTCTTTCATTGCAGAGCATATATTCCTTATCGTCCCGAGAGGAAAGTGACTAGCACCCTGACGATTACCAGCAAAAAAGGGAGGTAGCGGTATTGTGTGGTTAGATCTAGGACACTTTCCCCCCCGTAAACACAAGACGGGTCCGCTTCGTGATTTTGAATCGTCGCAAAAATGGCATTTAAGGATTTAAGGATATAGCAATAATTGGTTTGCCTTAATTGGAACAAACGGTTACATGTGGCAATCTGTAGAAAACATACATAATAAGGCCCAAATGAATATCAACAGGCCATTTCTATAATTGTGTTGATATCTAAAAACTTATTGGAAATCGCGGCGCCCTTTGTTTATTTATAAAAATAGCTGTCACGTAGAACGCCATTATTTTGCCACAATAAAGTTTACTTGTATGTTTTCTTATATTGTGGCTCTCTTTGGGCACTTGCCAAGAGACTGGTTAAGTAGAACATGTGGTTGATTGAAAAAAATAATACAACATTTTGCGAATAAGTCCAGGAATATTGTTGATTGACTAGAGGATCGTTGAATGAATGAGGAATTATTAATTACAATACTAACGGTAAATTGCACATCAACATAAGCACAATAGTTTACAAAATAACACGGACCTCTTATTCACTTTATATGCAATGTTGGTATTAACCTGAACAACTATACACGACCGTATTTTTTTAGGAACTCCTTTTCTATCCTACATGTATAGCTATTTGCAAATCGTGACTGCCAACTTAAACATGTTTTGGGAATTGAAAAACTTATTATAGGTCATAAAACACCTCCTTTAAAATGTTTTAAAACCCGTAAAGATATTTGTGATGTCTAGAATTAGCGAATTAATTATACTCAATGTTTAAGAAGTTTGACACTCAGTGCTTCCACTCTAAAAATAAGGAGGAAATAAGGGATTTATGTTGATTGTTGAATAAATCTTAGTCAAGTGAAGTAAAAAAATGAATGCAATTGTTGGGTAAGATTACTCGTATTTACTAAGATTTTATTCAACATATGATTGCAATCCCCTTATTGACTCCTTATTTTTTAAAGGTTAGGAATTGTAAACACACTATGTGATATAAAAGTTGTTTAGAAAGTGACTACAACAAAACGTTTTAATTATTTCAAAACATATTTTTAGAGTTCATCAATAGAGGGTGTCCTTTTAAGGCATGCTTTCCCATTGAAGTCTCCTAACTCGTCTTAATGCCGGGGAAAATAAAATGTTTAACAGAAACAATAAAAGTTCCTTCAATTTCTATATAGTTTTGTCCACTTCCTCTGACCATTACGAAACCTCTGTTTTTATAAAATGAACTTAAAACCTTTCCACGGTTCGATGAATAACAACACGTCTAATAGACAATTCATTTTCTCCGTTTGTTTTCATTTATATTACACCAAAAGTCTTTTTTTAAGAAGCACTTCTTAAGGTGGTCCATTGATTCTGGCGTACTGGCAAGCCGAAAGGGTTGGATTCTGCGGCATCGGATAGGTGAACCTGCATTTTCGTGGAATGTTGTTTCGCCTTCAAACACAAAGACGCAATACTGCTAGAACTGGGTCTCGGGTATAATACGGGGGGTGCCGACCCATGCGGACACGCACCCGGTTTCCCCGGAGTTGTGTTCAAAGTGTTCAAGTTTTTGACTCACCGCCCCTGAAACAGGGGAGGACGTGAAGCTGGATGCTCATGTCAGTCTGAGGGTTGAAGCCACGGTTGATTATGCTAATCGGGTTGACTGAATTCAACGACCCGGGAAGCCCTTGGGAGCCCAAACGGGGTTTGCCGGTTTGTGGCCCAATTGTTGTACGAATAGCCAGAAGTATAGCCCTCATAATATGGCTTCCTGCGTTCCGGTTGAATTGGGCACCAAACCCTTCTTTCTTCGTTCAGCTGATTTCGTTCTCGAGTTTTTCATTCCCCCTCCATTTTCGCTCTTCGTGTTCTTGACCCTAATCTACCAAAATAAAAATAATAAAAATAAGACAAATTGTACATAGGCTATATGTTTGATTAAATACACTTTTAACATCAGAATAAACAACATTTCTGTTATCACTGATAGAATCATTCTGCCCAACCCTAATACACAAATATTGGAAGGTTTGGGCAATGACGTTTCATTAAAGTCCAAGTCTGCAAAATTAAGGTATTGCACTTCTGTCGTCAAGCGCCATTGCACAACATACGCGGCCTGACGGAAATCAATTGTAATAACCTCATTTGCATATCTGGGATTCCTATATGCAGTTTTGATTTTTGCTCACAAAATTTCAAAAAGCTCCTTTCTCGCGAGGGCATAATGAAATACTACATTAGACGAAATTTTTGGCGCATTTTTAAACAAAACAAAATACAAAATGTTAACAACTTAATGCCCATTTCGCCAATTTCACAGCAACTATATTCCGTTATCGCTCAACACTAATCCGAACTCTTTACTTTCGATACTTGATGAGTCCAATAGATACCTATCTTTTGTTATTCTTTTTTTCTAATCTTTCTCAGACAGTTATTTGTAAAAACCATGATCACTTATTATTGTAATTGACTGGCGCAGATGCATGCCTTGTTTTTTCCTAACCCTCTTCTCCTTCCGAGTCTGTTTTTCATTTCATGTCGTTTCCTTTGTTTTTTGATCACTGGCCTATTTGGCAGCAGGGTGACGAAAAAGTTTTGTGCGGATCACTACGCATAAACGGCGCGGCACAACCTTCCATACCTCAAAGCTGACTTCACCGTTGATGTTACAACGATGCCAAGTCCAAATATAAATCCTACCATGATCTTCCATTTTAAGTATATCCGTATGGTAGTCATAAGAGATTCCCAAACAGTATTCTGACTTTCAATTGCATATTTTAAGTAGTTGACAGTGCACACCCGGGATGGACATAAAGACAATTTGTCGGAAGCTGGACGCGCGATGTCATCAACAGCTATGGATCAAACCGAATTTCAAGGTCTGACTGAAACACGAGAAAATTCATCAACTAAGAAAAATCGAAGCTATTTTCCCATGGATATTTCTTGTGGCGGGACTTCAAGCAACCTCGAGGTATCCTCATTCCCGATTGTCATAATCAACATCCCGAGATTCACATATACGCCAGTCACTGAACACGTACACTTAAAACAAACCTACGCACCATAACACCACATACACACAACGCACATCACTCACATACATGCACACACCCACCCACGCGAGCGCGCGCACACATTGCTAAAAGGGAAGATAACGGAGGACTTTTTTATTGCCCAAATCTAAGGATTCAAAAATAACACCGTGGGCACTAAGGACAACACAATAAATCCGTTTCCCTCTTGGTGTCACTCTATAGGGTATTTAAATAGACAGCAAAGAGTGATAAACTGATTTATTGGTGTATTTAAAACACCCTGGAGTGTTGAGCACTAAATACCATATTGTTATTATGTTAGGCACACAATAGGGTATTAAATAACACCATTGTTAGATTTTTACACGTTTGGTTGTGTGTCCTCTGCAGGAATACACACGGTGTTGATTTTTAACACCATATTTTGCAATGTATTTTTTACAATATCCATACATTGATCTTTCGAGGACCTGTCTTTTTTTTTATTTGTTTGTTCGTTAGTTTGTGAGTTTTTTTAAAAAGTTGTATTAGAACGCCAAAAATGTATTAAATTATACCTGAAGTGAGTAAGACAAAAAATCCAAGCACGCTTTCTAAAGGTGATTAGGACGTAGGTTGACAAAACTTATTTTTTGTTTCTTTTCTTTTTGCTTAAAAAAACTCACAAGCTTTCTCGGTAGATGTTCTAAGCAAATTTAGAGAATTTGTCCAGTCCTCGGAAAATCAGTCCTTTTGTTTTTATTAAAGTTATGGGACGTAAATAATAATATTGCTGACATCTAAAAACGTTTATTCTATAGCTGTCTGCTACTATAGCATCCGGCGCATGTACCTGAGTGATCAACAGAAAAAATTCTCAAGATATACTAATTTACATGATCGATATTTATTCCGAGTATTGCTGAACGTTTCACAAGGGACGGTTAGAAGTTTAGTAGTAGAATAGAAGTATAGGAATAGAAAAGTTCTATAAGATGATAAGTAAAAACCAAAAGTAGCACAATAAATTAACAGTAAATGTTGAAATATTTGAGTATTTCACGACTTTCAAGACTCACTCTGTACTTATGGGCAATTCGCGGTCAAATTAACATGGCTTGCTATAAAAGACCGATGTGTCAATGAAATTTGTTATTGTCGCTAGTAAATGCATATTAAGACACCAAAGACAGCGATACTTGTTGTACGTCCCATGTACATGTACATGGACGTAAAAACCGTCCCATTGCCAATTGGTATAAAGATTAATGGTTAACTAAAAGATATCTAACAATAATAATCAGACATCCAAAACAGTCTGTAATCTAATAATGCCCTTCGAGTGGTGAGTTTGTTTTGTAAACTTTTGTCGTCTCTCGGAAATCATTCTAAGTAAATCAGTGGTTATGTGACAGTTTATAGAGCACTCCTTTTTTGTTCTAAGCTGACCATCTATTTGTTTTACATGGTTCTGCTATAGAACCCATTGAAATAGCTTAGAACTTTAGGAGTCTAGATAAGTGGCTTTATACGGTTTATAGGTTCTCGGTAAAACAACAATATGATTCTCCAATTATAAAATATAAAGTTACCAGAATCTTTTAGTTATACTATTTGAGAATACAAAAACAACAAAAACAAAGGGTTTCGAATGGCACACTTATTTGAAGGGTCTGGAACTGTTTGGGATTTCCTTGTTTATTACCTTTAACTATCTTTCAAGCTATCCACGGATTTTTTACCAAATAGCTATGGAAAGCTTTGCATGGGACACAAAGTAGCTCTGTCATTTGGTGTGCTTATTACTACTACTGCATTAGACATTTCATCACTGAAATAGTCGTCTTTATCAAACAGTAATTGTTTCTCCGCGACGGATTGACATATACCAGTGAGTAGTGAAATACTTGATATCAGCAATTTTTTTAGTCGATTTCTCCTCATTAATCAATTTATTATGAAATAAATGATATCTTTAATATGATTATGTTTCGTATAAAGTTTTCTAATTTCTGGAGGTTTCTTTGAAAAAAAGTATGATCGGTTTTAAAATCACATAGAATTGGATGTAGTAAATGGTATGTTGCCGCCTATAAAATCCTCATTTGCAGGATCTTTTTTCAGCTCCGGTGCCCCCCATTTTAAAACCTTTTCAGTTCCAGAACCCTATCTTTCCTGTCCAAAGCCATATTCTTCATACCAATTTTCTTCGAACACCTCAAAATAAAGTAGCTGAAAATTGCGGAAAATCCAAGCTTATTTTCTTAAATTTTTGAAACTAGTTACGGAGACCAAATTTTTTGGGCCCATCAAATCACTCGGAGCGTACAAATTTTGAAATCCGGTGCCAAAACCTAACCCAAAATAAAGGTGAGGACCCCTCCCCCTCCCTCCCCCCCCCCCCCCCATGACATGCATCAGGTAGTAGTAACATAGCTATCGATCAACTCCAAATTTGGAAAACTAGGCTAGCTTGAGTGAAAATTGACTGACTCAAATAGTCACGTTAGAGGAGTGAATAACCATGAGTATGCTTTATCTAAATCTACCCTGATTTTAAAATTCTAAAACTACCACACCCCTGATTGAAAAAGAGGAAAGACGGACGAAAGATCAGGATATCGAGTTATTATAATAATCAATTACTCAATATCACATCACCTCACAGACAACACGGGGATGAAACGGTATTTTCTAATAACTGTCGACTAGATTTTAATCATATTATACATTCCCCTATTGAATTCTCTATGCCGTCAGCACATTCTGTTTTACATGCTTATTCTGCGATACTCTCACATCACGCACTCGTTAACGTCATAGGTGTATTGAGTCACTCGCCCCATGCACCGTTTTTTGGGAAATTTTCACCTCAACAGGGGCATGTGATTCCCACCAAAATCCATTCTTAACCCTAAAATGCCTGACGTCTCGTTTTTATTTTAGCCACAAAGCATGCGTACTTAGGGATTTTTTTAGCATGATTATACATGCCCGGTGGTTCTTAAACTTTTGGTACACTTTTATCCCGAAGTACTGACATAGTTTTGTACAGTACAGTAATAGGCACCTTGCAATGCATGGTGGGATTGATTCAAAACACCCTCTGAGTTAACGTCTAATTGCCCTTCCTCTTATATGTGTCTTATATAAGTCCCTGTAAATTGAGACAATAAGTTAAGCCTTGTTAGGATTGACTCGCCTGTGACAGGAAATCGTCAACGTTCTATCTTGACGATTCATACATGACCAGTAAGCCATAGGCCTATCAAGAGCAACTGAAAGGCATAAACGAGGACACCATTTAATTAACCCAACGCACGGATCACGCCAATTGGTGTTTTCATCGGGTTCATTCACTTTCCTTTTCCTAATATTTTATAATGAAAGTCACGATGAAGTTCCTCACTTAACGCATTTCAGCTTTGAAAATTGCGAAACGTGTTACAGGGGACGAAGGCTGGCGACAAAACGCTGTTCAACTTCACGGCTTCAATGATTTCATTATACGCTACTCAAACATATGAAGATTTAAGGTATCGCTTAAAGAGTACATTTGATATTGAAAAAATTCATTTCTGCGTTTTCAAACACAAAAATCCAAAGATTAAGCACATGACAAATAAAAATTCAAAAAATAATAAGCAATTTACAAAAAAAAAAAAGAATCTTGCATAAATGGCTGGCACTGATATTAATGTAAACTGGTTAGTGATTAAAAACTTATATGTCGCCGCTTTGAAGACGTATTTAAAACAGTTAACACAAATTGCTAATTCCACAAAAAACCACGTGGATACTATTTGGAACTGCCAAATCAAACAATTAACATGTTAAGCTGTACACACGTTCACAATGTAAGCCGTTTGATGCCTAAACAGTTCAGTGCAAGGGCGGATTCGAAGTGGGACGCTTGAGTTGACCTTTCAGAGCGCGACGTGCCCTGTCAAATCCAGATATTTCCTCTCGAAGGCTTCGTTAACAATTTCAGCTTTCACCATCACATGTTTAAAAATATGCTACAATTTAAACAAATCGATGATTCTGTTGGCATTTGTGGTAAACTCCAAAGTATTTAAAACCACATTTTGAAAAGATCACACGGAAGGGTGAGGTGAACTTTTTATGCCCGTCATCGCCGCTCTATCACCACCTCTCGCTTTTGCTCCGTATCTCAGATTTCACGGACCAATAGCGTGCCAACATGTTTACCGTGCCTTGCCGAGAAAAAATGGTCTGATATGAATACCATACTGCGAATTCAAAAGGGGACGCAAGGTCGGGCATGGCATTGAAATCAGAAGGTGAGGGCGAGCGCTGGCCCGGTGGAACAAGGGGCGTTTGGGGCAGCTTTTAACTTTGCCAATCATTATGTCTAATAATTCTTCATCTTTAAGATCAATGAAGGATTGGAGAGAACAATCACGGATAATGTCACGGCACAACCGATCGTGTCCTATATATCGTGTTGTCAGCAATAATAGTTGTGTGCATATTCCAGAAAAGCCACTCCTGGATTTCGCGGCATTATTATAGTATGTTGTTCCAATGAATGGAAAACCCTTCGCTCTTAATTTGTAGAATTTAATCCAAATACCTCATCTTATCAAATGTCTCCTCGCTTCAGGGTCACTGCATATCAGTGTAGATTTGCCGCAGCTTTTCTAACGCGCTTAATTCAAAAGGAAGGAAAAGTTTACTCTTTGCGAGGACTACAGGAATTACTCCAACATTCCAGGAGTAAAATTCCATTTGTTCAAAGAGTGACTAAGGAATGGATTACGCGAATTACGGTCAGTCTATTTGCACTCGACTCTTGAAAGAGAGAAAATAGAGTATCATACCACTCTAATTTGGTTATTATCAGAGTGAATTTTTTTCAGAGATAATTCACTAGTTTTTTCAGAGAGTAAAATCACTTCTTTTTTGAAGTGGTAATGGTATAGGCGTCATAAGGAAAATCCTCCGTCATTGGAATGACACTACAGTTACCCCCACAGGGTATAAATTCTTATCTTTTACAATTGAGAGTAATTTCTTCAAATCTCATCAGGACAATCTTATGGGATGCCAATTGTATACAGTGGATGTTTGATTACCAATCCCGCCAGGCCCAATGCTTTGGAACTTGCACTAGGTACTTTGCATAAGGTCATGTGACCTAAGTACTGGTATGTGTGTCAGTGAAAGTACACCGCAATGCATTCGGATTGTTTAAATGTCTTTCAGTTCTTTGTCTTCGGATATCTCAAGAATGGTGGAACTAATCAGGTTTGGATCTATTTGAATCATTTTTCATGGCGTTATGGCCATGGTTATAAATTGATATTCTCGTAAACCCATAAGAGTGAATTTATTCTGGCTATACAGGACCCACTCTGAAGAAAAGTGAAATTTCACACCTTCCGAAAAATATTTTTGGTCAAATTTACTCTTGATATTCTTTCTTGATACTGACAAAATGATAAAATCTCTACTAAAATACGTTTTTAACATCAATGGAATTAAGAAGCTAATGTGACTTCTATTGTTTTAAAGGTGCAACGAGAGATTTTCACATATCAGGTGTCCCGATTCTGATTTTTGCATTGATGTAAAGCTTATTTCTCCGGTACAAAAAAAAGTGAAATTTCTAATTTCGTATAGGAGCAAATACTAAATTCAGCCTATGTTTTATATTGAAATATGAGCAATAAAAAGCCACTTCTGTTTTCACTTTCAAGGCATTTATGTAGCCAAATACAAGGTAATAATTATATTGAGGGCAGGGCCGTACGCAGGATTTAATTGGGGGGGGGGGGTGCGAGACTTCGAAAAAGTGGAACTTTTTTCGAAAAAGTGGACCTTTTTGGTAAAAGTGGACCTAACCCCCTAAAATGGTCCTTTTTTGGGCTTTTTGAACATTTTATCACCAAAAATGTATTTGCTCCTATACGAAATTAGAAATTTCACAATTTCCGTACCAAAGAAACATTTCTCAGCTTAATCCTTTCTGGTGGGGATATTTTTGATGGAAAGCTTTACATCAGGGCAAAAAGCAGAATTTTCATATTTTTTAGGGACACCTGTTATTTGAAATCTCTCGTTGCACCTTAAAGGTCAAAAATTCTCACTTCAATCTTTTCGACTGAGCCCTGTAGTCACTCTTTAAGAGTGAATGTCACTCTTTTGCATTAGAGAGTAATTTTTCATTGTTGACATTTTTTGTAAAATATGGACATCCTCGACTCTCCCCATCGACTTATGCACGTCAAAGAATAATGTTTATTACCTTCTGATAACCTTTATATACAAGATACAAATGTTTAGGGCTCTGTATAAGAGTCATATATAACTCACTCTTTACGCTGTATAGTGTTTTCAAAATTACGTAAAACTACAGTGCAGCGGAACCTCTCCAAACTCTATTTTACAACCACTTCTTGATGGATTAGTCCTCCAAAAGTTATGATATTGCGAAAGAATCTTTTGGGTTATTTAATAATAATAATAATAATCAAGGTTCAACCTTGATCGATTTTTGCAAAACATTTTTCATCCATGAGACTTTAAATGAAAAATATCTTCGAATAATCAAAATGGTTCTTTTCAAATGACATAACCATTTTTTTCTGGAACCATTTTTATACGGTTTCACTTTTAGGACATGAGTTGAACTTTTTAGGAGTGTGTGACACAAAATCTTTTAATTATCATAATTTAACACATGCACATGCCTTCATTGGCTTCATTCCCGATAGATTATTTTTGCAAGATCATTATATATAAGTATTCTTTTTGTCTTTTTCCGTAAGAAAAGACAATACCGGTGCCTACAAAACAGAAATAATGTCAACTGTACGACATAAATGCACTTATCTGTCGCTCTACAAATTTGTAATACTACTATATTTTATCAGGCGTGTGGAAAAATAAGGTTAACCATACCTGCATCTCAACAAAACTAAACGTAAATCATTTTTGACAAATACTTAACATGTTGAGAGGAGTCATTGGTGGCAAGTGCTGCATCTGAGACTATCGTCCAGGGAGTCGAACTACAGACTCGTTGAACTCTTAATTTGGGTCATCAATTGCCTACTATTTATGTGACTCTATATTCACCGACTAGTCAACAACTGTATGGTACATTTGCAGACGATAAATTTACCGATCCCACAATACATTATGGAAATTATACCATAATGAGGTACCATGCCCGTTCACAGAGTGGCCATTATTTACAGACAAGTAGAACGTTGTATGCTGTGCACGGTAAACATCAGTATCTGAGATTTATTAAGATATTTTAAGTTCTTTTTGGTCTTCTTTAACCCCCATAGAGTAGAATACAGTAAATTATGGTAGAGTAGGGTAAAGTATAACAAAGTAGAGTAGGATCACGTAGGGGTGAGCATAGGACAGGGCCGCAGGACAGGCTAGGACAGAGTAGAACAGAGCAGAATAGAGTACAGTAGAGCAGGGCAGAGAGTAGAGTATGATAGAGTAGAGTAGAGTAGGGTAATGCAGTGTAGTGTAGAGTAGGGTAGAGTAGGGTAGCGTAGAGCAGAGCAGCGCAGAGCATAGAGTAGAGTAGAGTAGAGTAGAGTAGAGTATAGTAGAGTAGAGCGGATGAGTGAAGCACAGTATAGAGCAGAACAAAGAAGAATAGAGTAGAAAATGGAGTGGTTTGCAGTAGTGCGGAGTATAGAGTCAATTAGTAGAAAAAAGAATAAAGTAGAGGTGCAGTAGAGTGGAGTGGAATACCGCGGTGAAGCAGAGTACAAATGAATAGCTGAGGTTATTCTCTACACTCGCTACACTACTCTACACAACTCGCTTTACTCTACTCCACCCTACTCTACTCTACTTAGGCTCAACTCTAAGTACGTAATCAATGCACCGGGGTTAAAATCATCCTATATTACTATCTTAAAACTGAACATATAAGAAGTACGACGTTGTCACGGTAATATCATTTCTGTATGATTTTCCCGAACTTTACCCATAACATAAAGGTACATTGCGTGCAAAACATTTGCCTTGAAGAGATAAAAATGTAATAAAACATGTAAGACATAAAACTTAATTTTCTTGCCATATTTGACAGTCTCGAGATCTGAGCAATAAGGCATTATTTTCACTTTCAATTGGTAGTAAACGTTGAGGCTGCCTGTTTCTGAGAAGCTCTTCAGAGACTCATCATATCGCTCGTGATCACCATCTGTTAAAATGCTATGGCGCTGGACCTGACCTATTGCAATCATATCTTTTAATAATGTTTAGTGTTATGATTCATATGGCTAGCTGACGGTTGCTGGTAACATCCTAATGTACCGGTCTACTACACATGGCGACAAGGGTGATGTACTTCATGTAGGCCTATATAGTCTTGTTTCTTTAGAGACAAATATTTTACTAACTCATATTCTGGGTTTATATTTAGTTTACGACAATTATATGCATCCAATTTGACTCATTCTGAGTTGAACTCCATTAGATTTGAGTCAAGATTGAGTTCATTAACTCTTCATAACAGTGAAGATTCGATTCTTAAAATCCTTGTTGTCCTCTTCAAGGAAACCTTCATTCAACGTAGACCCTAGGCCTAGTCTTCTTTAAACATGTTAAAGGATCGTTAAAGGTTGTATAGAACTTTTAAATGACTAGTTTAAAATCTACAGACCTTGCAAGATTCTGTTTAGCACCATATGGGGTCTTTTTAAAGAACAAGGTTTATGTAAAACTAAAATGGTTCTAAGAAATAAAAAGTATCAAAAAGGTTCTTTACGATTGAAAAACAAATGTTTGGTTCTTTGTTTGAGGAGTGGTCCAGCAAAGAAGACAAACTAGTTTTAAGTTTTAGGTTGTAGAACCTTTCTGTGTTTTAAAGGAATAGTTTAAAATCTACAGACCTTGCATAATTCTGTTTAGAAACATGTGGGGTCTTTTTAAAGAACAATACGGTTTATGTAAACCTTAAATGGTTCTAAGAAATAAAAAGTATCAAAAAGGTTCTTTACGATTGAAAAACAAATGTTTGGTTCTTTGTTTGAGGAGCGGTCCTGCAAAGAAGACAAACTAGTTTTAAGTTGAACCTTTATTTATTTATTTTTATTTGGATAAAGTTTTATATAACGAGGTCAAAATTTGGCGCCGAATTCTGCCGAAGACGTGACACAGAAACCTGATCAAATGACCCTCTCACTGCTCTCATGCAGACTGATTCAAATTTAGCATTTTAGGTCAAAATTACTGATATTTGACTTAAATTCCGCTTTCGTAGTGAGCTGACATAGAGTCTGAAACAAATAATGTTACAGTGAGTCCTCTTTATCTAGATTCTCTATCACGCCTGTCAGTTCTCTGACAACTCCGAATTTGAGTTTATTTTACCTCCGAAGAAATAAGTGAACCCAACGGTATTGTGGGAAGAGAGGTAGCGCCCTTTCCTAGGGTCATCAACCATCAAAATAGTTGTGAGGTTTCAATTGGTGGAAATGAAAATAGAAGTTCAAGATGACAGCTACTGTAGCCTGCACTTTAACTGTTTAACATGTTTGAGGTTTGTACTTTTAGCCCACGGTTTACTTTTATTCGAGTCACTTTTTTTGGAAAACTGAAACAAATTTCTTGAAAGTGCTTAGTAGATCGTGTGGGAAAAATATACATGGTGGTTAGTTGTGGATTTGATATAATTGACTAAGACATGAAAAGTAAAAGGTTGTCTAGTTTGTCATAAACATCATCGTTTAAAAGGTGGAATATCATAATGAAGTTTCCCATCATATTTCCTTCTACCATAGCTTTATTTTCCCTATATTAATCACATGGAAGAGGCTGTATAATATTAGAGCAACTAGACCTTCGCGGTTCTCGGATTTCGCGAGACAACTGAATGATCCTTTGGATGATCTTGGATCACATGGGCGCTTTTTTACTGTTTAGACCTAAAATCGATTACCTTAAAATGAGCTTCAGAATTTTTAGCATCGAAGGGTTGACCAACCTCCACACGATTCATGACCACAAAACAACGGTACTAATTTGACCTTAGATGACTCCTGATGACTTTGAAATGACCCGTTCAACATTTACTTTGTCGACTGTTGATTAAACCACCAAGTTCCATGACCCTGCAATAACTTTTACTGATTTGACCTTGGGTGACCCCTGATGACCTCAAAATGACCTAACATCCACATCTTTCCGGGATCAAGTTGCAAAAAAAAAAAAAAAAAAAAAATGCACTAACGGAAGTGCAAACCCCTTATGCAGTTAAGTGTTAACATGTTTGAGGTTTTTAGCCCACGGTTTACTTTTATTCGAGTCACTTTTTTTGGAAAACTGAAACAAATTTCTTGAAAGTGCTTAGTAGATCTTGTGGGAAAAATATACATGGTGGTTAGTTGTGGATTTGATATAATTGACTAAGACATGAAAAGTAAAAGGTTGTCTAGTTTGTCATAAACATCATCGTTTAAAAGGTGGAATATCATAATGAAGTTTCCCATCATCATATTTCCTTCTACCATACTTTATTTTCCCTATATTAATCACATGGAAGAGGCTGTATAATATTAGAGCAACTAGACCTTCGCGGTTCTCGGATTTCGCGAGACAACTGAATGATCCTTTGGATGATCTTGGATCACATGGGCGCTTTTTTACTGTTTAGACCTAAAATCGATTACCTTAAAATGAGCTTCAGAATTTTTAGCATCGAAGGGTTGACCAACCTCCACACGATTCATGACCACAAAACAACGGTACTAATTTGACCTTAGATGACTCCTGATGACTTTGAAATGACCCGTTCAACATTTACTTTGTCGACTGTTGATTAAACCACCAAGTTCCATGACCCTGCAATAACTTTTACTGATTTGACCTTGGGTGACCCCTGATGACCTCAAAATGACCTAACATCCACATCTTTCCGGGATCAAGTTGCAAAAAAAAAAAAAAAAAAAAAATGCACTAACGGAAGTGCAAACCCCTTATGCAGTTAAGTGTTAACATGTTTGAGGTTTTTAGCCCACGGTTTACTTTTATTCGAGTCACTTTTTTTGGAAAACTGAAACAAATTTCTTGAAAGTGCTTAGTAGATCTTGTGGGAAAAATATACATGGTGGTTAGTTGTGGATTTGATATAATTGACTAAGACATGAAAAGTAAAAGGTTGTCTAGTTTGTCATAAACATCATCGTTTAAAAGGTGGAATATCATAATGAAGTTTCCCATCATCATATTTCCTTCTACCATACTTTATTTTCCCTATATTAATCACATGGAAGAGGCTGTATAATATTAGAGCAACTAGACCTTCGCGGTTCTCGGATTTCGCGAGACAACTGAATGATCCTTTGGATGATCTTGGATCACATGGGCGCTTTTTTACTGTTTAGACCTAAAATCGATTACCTTAAAATGAGCTTCAGAATTTTTAGCATCGAAGGGTTGACCAACCTCCACACGATTCATGACCACAAAACAACGGTACTAATTTGACCTTAGATGACTCCTGATGACTTTGAAATGACCCGTTCAACATTTACTTTGTCGACTGTTGATTAAACCACCAAGTTCCATGACCCTGCAATAACTTTTACTGATTTGACCTTGGGTGACCCCTGATGACCTCAAAATGACCTAACATCCACATCTTTCCGGGATCAAGTTGCAATCCGTAGTTTCTGACAAAATAGTCGGACACACCGTCAGGCTTATTGAATTTGAACAGGCAAAATACTGTAATTTGCCACAAAGTTTGGTTTGCAGAGTTCGACATTAATTAGCAAAACGAAATATTCTCTTTGCAATTCCTTAAATAAAAGTTTAGTCCCTTTTTCACGTGAGGGTCATGGGAAATAATTAATCAACACTGTGACAGAAGGAAGTATAAAATTGGGAAACTAAATATATACTACACCCTTTTGCCATAACTTGGGCTACGTAACTCAATATCACAAGACTGATATCGATTTGACCCAATCTGACCTCACTCTGATCAATATCATCTAAATCGAGTTATTATATATCCACTGGGCTAACAGGCGACTAAAGTCGAGAAACAAAATGTTTCAATAATTTGTTTGAAAAAAAATTAAATTATACATTTTCATGGCATAATCGGGATCAACATGATGAAAAATATAGTCAAATGAGTACAAACAACCCTAGTCTTTGCTTTTCAACGTTGGGTGATACCATAATGCATTGCTAATGTTCGCTTATTCCCGGCAAACTTGGACTAATGGAGACAAACTCTGCCACTTTTGACGACTTCGCGAGAGTTTGCGTATGTGGGTGTGTGCGTGGTGTAGGGGGTGAGTGTTGTTTGTGCGTGTGTGGTGCGATATGTGGGTGTATGCTAGGGAAAGGTGTGTGCTCGCAATGGCGCGTGTGTGACTATGTGTGGGCAAGTGTGGGCTCGCGTTTGTGTGCGTGCGGGAGGAAGAGGAGAGAGGAGAGAGAGAAGTGTGTGGTGTGCTGTCGTGTGGGTGTGTGGGGGTCGTGTGTGTGAAGGTGGTGTGCCGAGCGTGTGTATGTGGTATATGTGTGTAGGTGTGCGTCTGGCGCGCAATCACCAAAACGTCGTAAAGAAAGCAATCAAGACAAACAAAGGACAACCAAACAAAACAAGCTAGAATTGAAAAACCGAAATGAGGTAAAAGAAACTAAAACAAGCTAAAACTAAAACAAAAAAGAGAAAGAGGAAACTAGGAAATAAGATCGAGTTCAAGTTAGCACCCGTCCGTCGTTCTCTCCCTTCTCCACCTGTGACTCTAGTTATAATATCAGCGCCGGAGGCAGTGAAAATCAAGTGTGTAAACACTGTTTGAACACTTCCGATTTTGCTTGTGGCACTCGGGTCCCCAGTGTCCCCAAATGCCCAGACCTCCCCGTGTTTTGTCCGCTATTTACCGCGATGTCGAGGCAAATTTGCGTAGTTATCTGTGAGATTTTAGTACTTTTGCGGTGTGTGTGACTGTGTGAAAAGGCACTTTAGGAATATTTTACCATGCCATATTTTACCTTGCTAAATGTATGCATAGAATTTTCAAAGAAAAATGTTAAAAGCATTTTGGTTTAGGGCAAAATATAAAAATTTGTCATCGATGTAACATGGCTTGTCAATAATTCGTTAACAATGATTCAATTATCGTGGATATTTAATTGAATCGTGAAAAGCAGTTAGACAGAAAACTAAATTCGTATGATTTGTATACTACAGTAGTACAAGTTTGCAGAATAATGATGATTTGCAGAGTAAAACATTATATAGATTAATAGAGTATAAAAAAGGAAAATAGTCATACACATTATAGGGAATTTATACATTAATTAACTAAATAAACTTAATGACTGAACCCGATGTTCGTAGTGAGAGGTTACCAAAGATTTCAATATGTGCGTAGAAATTGTGTCATATTAATTCTGAAATTGATTCCTTCCGTAGGTCTTGCAAAATATATCAACGGGGAGAAAACTCGCTTGTTAATCAACACAAACAAATCAATGGAAAACAAATAAGAACGGAAACAATGTACTAAAGTAATTGGAGAATTCACTGCTTAACGTGTACGAATTAGAGTAGAGCTCAAACAACGCCAAATACATCTGTAAGAAATATTGTAGTTTAATTTTATTTAAATTACCCTGCGGCTATTGTTAAAAAAACGTCTGCAATTATATGCAAACCGTTTTAGATATATTTTGCGGTTTGCTTTTATACCGTTGGATTTGCTTAATATCCGTATGAATGTGGCTAATTCTGAAATAAAAATGCCCGCGAATATCTTGCCGAATGATTAAGATACTGTAACCAATTTAGATGGTAGATTTCAGATAATTTGAATTGCTCGCGTGTCCCCACAACCACTATAGATTTAATTTATTGTGTGTGAGGCAATTCAGATAGAAGAAATACATTATAAATTGCTAAACCAAAAAAAATATAAAATCCTCTCCTTTATTGTAAAGCAATAACGAGAAAAAGAGGTTTAAGAAGTCCCACATGTTCAAGTTGTAATATACCTCAGAGTTATTGTTCATAAGATATTGTCTTAGCAATTGACTTTTCAGCCTTAGGAAGTTCCTAAACAAAAGGCGAGAAATATTATGGTACTAAGAAGTGGAAAGGAAATACATCCTTCTCTAGTTCATGAAACCCCATAATAATCCAGACGCAAAATTAGTTTACTCACTTCTATAATATATCCGTGTTCCGCCGACTAAAGTAGTGCCTTAGGAATAATACGTCGATAGCATAATTCATTTACTGGATATTATTGGTCAAATATGTTTATTCTTGCTGAGAGCGACCGTTTAAGGGTATGTATGATTAAAATGAGAAAAAGAAGTGGTACCCGACAATCTCAAATTCTCATCTCCTCGAATGGAAATCTGCTATGAAGTACTGGCGCAAGATTTGTTACAACCTCAAGGCCTATAAAATTGTAATTAAACCGAGCCAAAAAACGCGCAATATTGTTAATCCTTTGATTTGGGTGACATTTGGCTTTAGAGTGACGTTAAGTGGCTCTCTCCACGCGCACAACACGCGTTCAGGAAGAAAATGCTGAGAGCCATTTCAAGAGAAATTACTAATAGAATAACCTAGGGGTGTGGCATTTAATGTCATGATATTTCCGCTTGGATTGACTCAATTCAAAAGCTTTAAATCAGTTCATTTTAACGTTGGAACCAACACAGATGAACATTTGGGCCTTCTCTTTTCATATTGTGTCTTGCGATCACAGTTGGTCTCGCGTATTTGAACCGACGGGGCGATTAAAATTCCATGTACCACCATGCCAAAAGGCTTGTTCAAATTAATCGCCTCACTTAACCAAGCGTGTAATGTGCAAACGGAGAACAGTTGGCCGACATGTATCGCTTTTTTCCTCTCAATTTTCACCTCTTTCCCTTTCTTAAGTGCACAAGTACTATTCGATAATGTAAACTACTCATGTAGAAGCACAAAATCATGATTTTTATCTTCTCTGATTGAATCTATATCTTAAATCTGATAAGGACCGTTATTAGCGGTACTTATCACGCTAATTAACCAAACCTGGTTCGCTATTCCACGTGGAGGATTTTATTTGTTTTTTGCTTTCGAAGATAGGGTGATAAAATGCTTGATTAGATACTTACTTGAAGCACCATACAGTTTCGACAAATCAATTATTATGCCTTGGTGAGTGGAACAATTGGGCGGAAAATACACATTAACGATGACCATCTCCAATACAAATTCAAACACACTGTAGATATCACATACTAAATTTCGAAGAAGTTTTGCGCGCTGTTTTGCATCAATTCTCTCGCTAAGTCTATTACAGCAATCTTCAAAACTAGCGAAGAGATCTTTAAAATTGCTTCAAGAAAGTGAAATATTCTATTTGCAAGTTTAATTGATGGTGAGTTAATAGTTCAAAACAAATTTTTTATCAAGTGTGGCTTGGTTTTAGACCAGAGCTTGATGGTACAAGGAAAAGAAGAACCATGAAAGATCATACAATTGTATGAGAGGCCTATATTGTAGCTAACCTAGAAAACACTTTGGCAAAACAACTCAAATGGTTAAAATAACTATTTTCCTTTTTTGATAATCATTTTTATTGTTTCCAATGTCTCACCATCATCTGTTTGATGATGATGATGATGATGATGATGATGATGACGACGACGATGATGATGATGATGATGATGATGATGACGACGACGATGACGACGACGATGATGATGATATGATGATGATGATGATGATGATGATAAAGACGATGATGATGATGATGAGATGATGATGATGATGACGACGACGATGACGACGACGATGATGATGATGATGATGATGATATGATGATGATGATGATGACGACGACGATGACGACGACGATGATGATGATGATGACGACAATGATGATGACGACAATGATGAACGACGACGATAATGTTAACTGTCTTGGTGATATTACGCTGCTGATAATGACGATGATGATGACGATGACGACGATTATGATGACGATGACACTGATGATGACGACAACGATGATGACGACACGATGACGATGACGACAACAATGACCATGACCATAACGATGACGATGACGATGGAAATGGCGATGATGATGATGATGATTGATGATGATGATGATATGATGAGAATGTATGATGAGATGAAAGTCATGAAAAAGTTAATTTAAACAGGAGTTTAGCAATAGCTGTGTTTACTAATCCCAATATGCCTACGAGTTCTAAATGTATGTATGTTGTCTTTCAAGGCGATTTCTGGTCAGTAAGAAATGTCAAACTACCGATCCACAATCTCAAAAATAAAAGTTGCAACCCTTTTTGCCTCTATGCCCTATAGGCCTATGGACTCCTCACTCAAAATGGTTCTAAGAAAATTTTAAACAACACTGAAAGAACCTGTTGCTTCGTTAAAGAACCATTTCAGGTTTTACAAGAATACTTCAGGTTCTTTAATTAAAAGAACGGTCTCAGAGTAGCACAGAGCCTTCTCAGGATTTTGTATTGACCTTTTCCACACTATGAATGTTCTTGGACCAAAAGAAGGTTCTGTAAAGCTGAAAATAGTTCTTCAAAGAACCAAAAGACTTTTAGAGCTTACAAACCTTTTGTGGTTCTTTATAGTATCACTTTTTGAAGAGTTCTATATGGATGATAAAAAGTTCTAACTGCAAAAACTTTTAATATTACAGTAAAATATTTGCTGCAATTTTGCCAACAAATTACTGTAAAATGTACAGTATACTGTAAAAAATACAATGTAAACCTGTAAAATATCATTAACTTTAAATTTAAAAATGTACTGTAAAATGTACAGTATACTGTAAAAAATACAATGTAAACCTGTAAAATATCATTAACTTTAAATTTATAAATGTACTGGAAATTTCACAGCAAATTGGATGTAATTTTACATTATATTGTAAATTTTACAGGTATTTGTTGATAGAATTGTTGGACAACATTTCTTACTAATTAAAAATAACATTTTCCTGTAAAATTTAGCATTTAGTAATTTAGTGATTGATCATGTATGAGTTCTCATTTCATTTAAAGGTCCATGGCCCGATCGCTAATAGCCTCGTCCCCAGAAGCCCCAGATTTTACCGGAAGTGGTCAACATTTTGGTATCAGAAGAAAGCTACTATTTTTCTCATTTACCCTGTGCAATCTTAGCGCCAAAGGATATTTGGTTTGGAAGTTATGAGCGAAAATGTGCCACATTTTGATCGACCAGTATTAATTTTACACAGTACTCTATGGGCTTACAAAATCACGTTTTTAGCTCTCGCATCAAAACGGATTGAAATATCGGCGCGAAACTTTACAGATGGGGTTTTGGAGTGAAGACCAATCTATCAAGATGAAAACTTCATATCCTTAAATCGGGCCATCCCCCTTTAACAGAAACTTGACGAATCAAGTTTTTTAAAAAAAAGATTTGCTGTTTTTTCAGAAACAGTCAAATACTGTCAATTTTCCTCTTCATTTAACAGTATTTTATTATAAATTCTGTTATTTTCTTACAGTGTAGGTTGAAAGTATGTTTCTTAGAGTGTATGTAAGGCTACAGTTTCTACTTTGCGTTAAGTTTGGTTAGATACAGTCAACATAAGCAAACTAAATAAAAAACCTACCCTAACTCGGGCTTCGGTCAAGTTAGTCCAGGCCGCAATCTCTTCTCTCGTGGACATATCCGGGTATCGGTTGCGGGCGAAGTTCGCCTCCAGCTCCTGCAGCTGCTGGCTGGTGAAATGCGTTCTCTGTCTCCGCTGTCTGCGCTTCTTGTTGGGGTCGCTTTCGCCTCCTCCGTCCTCCGTCGCCGAGTCGTTGCCATTTTCCACAGCTGTTTCTGCTGGTAAAAACATTGAACAAAGAAAGCATTTAGAATTAGACGAGGGAAAATGAAACCCGGGGTTAAGGGTGATACGATGTTTTCCGAGTCTTGTTTGGCGAGAAAGCCCGGGGCTGATAACAGCTCAGAAAAAATCTTTGCTGTGTCCATGGGAACAACAATACTTAAGTATATCATGTATATAGCATGGTCTTACCTACCGCAGAAATTTGAAAAAAAATCACAATAAAGTACCCAACAAAATAAAACATACCGATAAACAAACAGGTAATAATAATCACTAAAACTTTTTAGACCAATGGGATGACAATGCCCCTGATGCGAACGTGATACTCTAATAACAAGTATGTACACATGCTTCCAAAATCCAAAATAATGTGAATCAACCTTAACTTACATGACTTATCAAACCGATCAAAGTTATATCTCTTTCTCGAATCCCTCCTCGCTCTCATTTACAATATTCCCTTTCCTTACTTGTTTATTTCTTTAATATGAAAGACATGAATTCCGTTTAGCCACTTTGAATGTTGATTTATTTTAATACATGGATATACATACATAAATTATACTAAAAATGGTCAATAATGCCCTTTCTTTTGTATACGCTATATGCATACATACACCATAAATTTAAAAAGTAATATTATTACTTCCGGTGTAAAAAACAAACATAAAACTGCAACAACAACAATATCAACAACAACAACATACTTTCTGTGGTGTCATCATTAATGAAAAGTATGCTTACCTATCCAAGTCTTTCTGCAACACATGTCTCTCTAAATGAGCAAGACAAAAACTAACATAACGAACTACAACAAGACACTTATACTTATAGTTGACACCTTTGACCCAATTGTTTAAATATATTTATTTCCTAAACAAATTCATAACTCGTTCACATATGGGAAAGTGACTGCAAATTTTCACCAAATGTGTACCACAAATATACGAAATTCAGTGACCTCTAGAAAGTTCTACATGACCTTTGACCTCAATTTGTATTCCTTCACAATTGAAGAGTTGAAGTCTATAAACATGCCATGCAAGTATGAAAGTGATCAGACATTCTACTGAAAAAAACTATGGCAAAAGTTTTATTGACCCCTAGCAATGACTTTTGACCTCAATGTATACACATTTAACACCCCCTCCTGGTGATTCTGTATCTTCTTGCTAAGTATGAACATACTCAGAAAAAGAGGAGACGTTTCATATAGAAGTCCCATTGATTCAAATGAGGTATTGCCATTCATTCCGTCAAGCACTACTGCACAACGTCATACAGCGCATGACGGAATTAATTGTAATACCTCTTTTGCATCAATGGGACTTCTATATGAAACGTCTACCAGAAAAAGGGCCATTTTAATGACCTTTGACCTCAGTGCCTGTAACCTATTATATGCCCTTACCACATTAAGTATATTAAAGCCTACCAACTATTAACTCGATCTGGGTTGCAACTTGCACGAAGAAGTCATACTCAAAAAAAAGGTAAACTAAAAGTGTCAAATTTTTGACAGGCACACACATACACTGTAAAAATATTTGACATGTCTTGAGAAAAACCATGTCTTCAACATTACAATAGAAAATTTCACAAAAATAGCTTATGATGTCTTGCTTGAAGGCACAGTCCAAGACACAATATACTTTGTTTGTCTGAAGTATGGAAGTGACGAAGCGCGAGTTACCCAGGGCCGCATTTCAGCTTGCAGTGCGCTCGATGCCTTGCCTACGCGCGCGCTGAAAGTCGGTACAATGTATACGCCCGCGTCGCTACTCAGAATTCGAGCTGGAAGAGTAAGTATTACGTTCATTAGGACATTGTCTCCTCAGCAAGTCATGTCTAAGTGACCAAAATCAAGACGTGTCTTAAACCGGCTTCAATAGAGACGTCTTACATTTAAGCATGTCATGCATGCTTTTATGTGATATGTCTTACATAGAGATACGATTTGTGTCTTACCATAGAGATTGGTCCTGAAACCATCTTTCACAGGACGTGTCTTACAGTGTCTCCAAGCGAGACACTTGATTATATTTCTTGTTCTCCATTGATGAAGACATGTCTAAATTCAAGACACTATTGCTATTGCAATTTTATAGAGTTTACACACATGCACACCCACACACCACGCAACGCCTCACACACACACGCCTCTCCGCCGCACACCCACAAACCACAAACGTACACACACTTGTGAATAACAGCCATACGGTCACGACCTAAAATAAAAAGACCAAAGAATTGAAGGAGAAAAAATGACGAAGGAGAAGGAACGGAAGCAAAAGAAAAACAGAAGACATACATTAAAATGATAAGCAATTTATCGATTTGAGCTATAACCTACTTTCAATGGATGGCGTTAATTACATGCTCATTCATTTTAATAGTCATTAATTTAACTGCTACTGTAAGGAACCATACAGCAACGCTCGAGGTTTGAATACTGTGTTCCAGTACTCGTGAACCTTGGTCACTAAAGCTAATAATCTATATCAATTAAGTTAGGAAAATTGGAATCGTCAGAATTAACGTCAACGTTAATTTTCTTGAATATTTGGCGTCGTTGCACTGCATATGATTGGTATAATTGTTGTCATAAGACCTAATTATCGACTAATTGATACAGTCATATATTGCAACATCTTTAGTAGCATGTACACGTGGTACAAGCAATTCACCGTTAATTATAGTAAAAAAAAACTCGGGTCGAACTTGACTAATGTAAAATAGCACTGGACATACTAAGTATACTGAGTTGGAATAAATCTGCAAAGGACATGCAAAGTGAATATCATCAGCAAAACCAGTCGGCGGCATATCATTCCGGGTGGCAAAAATCTTTTAAATAAACGCACAAGTTACCACGCAAATACTGTCTATTTTTTGATACACCCTGTTATTACTGAGGTGAGAAGTCAATGAGAACTCAAGCTTTGCATTCTTCAACTATGTCTCAATTATGTGAGTGTAAGAATGGGTGCTGTATGACCATCGTAATGACTATATCAGATACCGAAAACTCCATGCACGCGATCTATACGAAAAAAGTACACACAGTCATGCTAGAGGTGAGGAGGGCTAAAATGGGAAAAGCATTTCAATTTGGAATCGATGGTACTTTCAAACTATGAGAGTACTGTTTTTCTTCGTCCTAAGCTCAAATCTCAGCCAAACCTTCAAGGGGAGGGGGTAGAGTGATAAATCAGGCTTTAAATCAAAATAAACCATTACTTTTTTGTATCAGAAACGGAATGATAAACACTTTTATAAGTACCAATAGAGCTGAACAAACTTACAGTAGATCTGTGATTCCAATCAGTGTAGTCGCTTGAGGGTTTATAGTAGATTTGGAAAACGTATAAGTTTTTAATTCATTTCAAAATCTACGACAAATTTCGGGAAAAAGTAGTAATAAGGGTCATTCACTTTTTAGATGACCATTAAATTCTAAGTACAAATAGTATCAAAATTTGGATAGTTGTAAACCCCTCAAAATGTATTAAATGGGTAACCAAAAATACCCACGAATTGTGTCAAAGTTGGTTAGTTGTAAACACCTCAAAATGAGTAAACATTACCCAAATTGGGTTTGTCCTCAATCATTCAGTGGTTGATAAAGTACGTATCCACCGAGGGTTGGGTCAAATTTGACTCATGTTTTTTACAGTGTAACACGGGTCATTGAAGGAAATACCCCAAAGAGGCTAGATTTGGTTATTTTCATTTCTTTTCATTGTAATATTTTGACTTACGATTATGGTTATTGCATTTCGTCTCTAAACTTTGACTTTATGTCAAATTGTTACCCAAAAAAAATTATATAATTTATATAAAAAATTTAAAAATTTGTCTTGTTCTTTTTAGGAAATATGAGCAACATTATCGACCTCAAATGTACTGCTATGTCATTTGAGTGTATTTACTCGCAAGCTATATGCTTATACGCGTGTTAAAACTTAACTAGAAACGACAATTGATCCGACCCCATAGTTGATGCGAAGTGCTATAGCAATAGTAAGCGACATGCCGAGCACCGGGGCCGAGCACAGCTATAGTGGAAGCAAGCTATAAGCATTAAGCATTAATATAACCAAATTTAACTTCCATGCAGTTGAGGCATATGAGCCTTTGGAAGTCTAAAATAGAATGGGAACAAATGCATTTTATTTTCATCATAAAGAAAACATGTCATAATTCTGACATCAGTGATATAAATCATCCGGATAATGCTTTCAGTATCACTAAGCTCAGACTCGTGGAGTGTAAAGGGTTGTATCTTTTGTCAGGACATTGCCAGCATAAAGCTGTGCAAGTGCTTGTATTTGACACGAATACATAGTATAAATTCGTAATAATATAAACTTATATAATTATTTTTTAATCTGCTTCACGAATTAGTGCAACAGTATATAAAGATGAACGTTTTGTTGCTGCCGAATTCGGATATCAAATTATAGCATTGGTGATGTATACTTCATTATTATCAAATTTAACGACAAAATAGCATAATTTAATAGTTTTAGTTAAGGGGAAACGATGTCACTAATATTATTCAGAAACAATTGTTAAAAATAAATAATTTATATACCTTCAGAGCAAAAGCGATCATGTTCAGATCTTTGTCTACATGTGGGCATATGTGTGGGGGAGGGGGTATCTTGAGGAGCAACTTATCAAAAAACAATCTAGTCCTTCATAAATATAATCATGGCGATAGGAGTATTGACCTGAGAGTAATGATCAGAAAATATAACTTAGTCCTTGTACAAAAAGCAAGAACACTATTTAATCTAATAAAAGAATACTATAGGCATCATAGTAATATCATGAAAACTTCTTAAGACAATAACAATGATACATATTAATATAATGACGTGCTTTTCTATGCACGGAACTCTGTTTTAGTTAGGATTAAGGAAACACCACTTCGCCATGCATGTGTCTCATCTCTAAGATACTGCGATGCCTATAGTTTCAATGACTTCCGATCGGCTTCCGATATACAGTAGTCAAATTCCACTTGTCATTCGTAGACGTACACATGATACAATTCATATATTTGTTTTAGATTCGCTTTCATTAGATTAGATTCGAGACATGATATTAAGTTATCGAGATGGACATCCCTGAGTTGTTTATAGAAAAAAAACTAAACAAGGTAATGGTCGCGTTGGGATGGATGATAGAAGGCATCACGGTAGTTCTTTGCACTATACTATATACAGATATCTTAATTGAAACGTTATAGTGCAGTGGCCGTTAAGTTACCGGTGTGCAGGCCAGGTAAAGCAATTAAGACTATCTGTTCGTTCTGGTTTATGTATAGCTGTATAGTCAGAATGTTATTTGTCGACTATCAACTATAGTTATACTGGTTATCATACAGATAAAGAAAATTTGTACAAAGTTGTACAAGATTTAAAAATATCAAAAATGACACGATAAAATTGTAATATTCTTACCTGAATTGTTGTTATTTTCATGACTATCTAACCCGCGTTGCCATCGTCCTGTGCCCGGCGTTTCACTACTCGCTATACTCGATGCCTTTTCCGAGACACTGACTGGATTTACTGGCGAGCTTTCCGAGCCAACGAAGTTCTCCAGCGTTGATAACGGAGCATTAAGCGTCTCCATACTGACACAGCGATCAAAGGAAGATTAGCGTCTGGCCAGAGGAGAGAAGTCCCTGACTATAGGGGCTCAAGTCTAAGTTAGTCGACAAAATCCTAGGCGTGAGACTTCACTCGGTGAGCCAACTAAATACCAGTGCTGAAGTCCTGCGCTCAACGCTGCGACCTCTGCTCCGCAATAATTGCTATATCGAATTGAGAGGCGGGCTCGATTCCGTCAGGGAACGGCTTAACGTACGAAGCTGGTGAAAAGACGGGTGCTTACTGGCTGGCTTATCGTGGAGCTAATATCGTAACCACTATTTGAATATTTTAAAGACTCGTTAACGGTTCCATGTAAAGTGTGTTTTCCCCTTTCCCCCATTGGGGGGTTAAACCAATGAGCATGCGCATTAGTCAGAAGTTCACCAAGGAAAGCCAATGTTCTTATACATAATAATGCGTCGAAGGAGTATCTTCCTTCGCTTCAATCTTTAGACATCCTGCCCATCATAGGATCAAGAAGCTTAGCTTGCATTTGCATCTAAATTGCTTTTAAGGTCTACCTTTAAAGCCCTCTCCCCGAGGAGAACGGCCCAGTAATGGAACATTAAATTGACTCTTACTCACACCACCATTTTCGTGGTCAGGAATACACGAACTAGCCAATATAAATGTGCATGTATTTGCATTCGAGTATCTATTTTAAACGCAACGTATGGAAGTATGTAAGGTTAAAAGTTTCTTGAATATTCGTTTCCCTACATCTCCCATTTTTCTGTTCATCTCCAATATTTGCACTTTTCCATTTCAAATATAACAGACAAAAAATGCTAAACGTTGTTATAGTTAAAATCATATGTTTTGAGTATATTAATTATGTCAACTTATACGTAGAGATAAGTATAGTTTGTTTTGACTTATTGAATGTAACAAATTAAAGGGTAAAAAATAAAACTATGCATTAATTAACCACAAAGTCATTTCAATTAATTTAAAATGAAATACTAAATTGCTTGAAAAAGGTCATTACGACCTTTTGTAGAAAACTAAGCTTTGAAAACAACTCGAAACCTCATAAGACAAAAACGACAACATGAACAAACGCCAATAAACAAAACGAAACATAAAAACACGCATACTCTAATACACATTGGATGATAACAAACAATATTAATGACAATTTGATTTTGTGTTTTTTTGGCATTGTGAGCTTTTGTCAATGAAAATAGATTAATCAAACCGTCCTAGTAAAGATTAATGAATCCTCCAAAGAATACTCACTTGTTTGGCGTTTTCATTTCAGTTTTTGAGACATGAGTGATAAGAATGTTTTAATGTGGTAAACCACCGAACATTGACATGCGGCGCGGCGCAAGTGTTTTTGTGTATAAATATACAAAACCTTCTACCGCTATTCGCATTCCAGGGTTGCAATTGGTTTTACTATGGGCATGCCTCCTCCCACACTCGGGTTACACCACCAAATTTTCCGAGGGCGCCAAAACAGTCACAAGCCATGCACTGTGAAAAGTTACCTATATCATTTTTAATTAGCAGTTCCTTTAATCGTAGAATTGTGAATTGGCGAGATCCACTTTGTTTATATAGTCAGTTTTTCTTAACTTTATGCCATATCCTGTTTTAACCTTATAATTAATAAATTATGGCTCTGCGAATTTTCTGGGAGTAAATGAGTAATGAATGAACGTAAACAAGAATCAATGGATCAAAAACAGAGCAAAGGAACAAATAATCATTTCGACAATTATAAGCTCCCAATAAACTCCCAATTATACATATGTTGTGTATGATAAGCAACCGTCTTAATTAAGGTGTCTCACGACGTGGAGTTAATTTGATCTCTATTCATGATGTCACCTTTTCTTAAATGTTTATGTTTTTTAATTAAACCATTGCTTTCTCTTTAAGCAGCATCCGTTTTGAGTCCACTTGTCTTTAACTTAATATTATGGTTAATTTGAAACTAAATTTTTGTTAGGTGTAAAAATGCAACTAATGCCCCTAATCATTCTTTAATACTTAATAATTGTGATGTATTCTCGACTTCAATTTTGTAATGTAAGGAGCATAATATATCTGCTGCACTGCAAAAACTATGGGATCACACAAAGTTGTGAATGGGCGTTCTTAATTATAAACCTTAGCCTAATTCGGGAGATAATGTGAACAATATTTTTAAGGCCTCTGGCCTTGTCGGGCGTTTGTAGAATTTCATATTTTCAAGACAGGTGTTTATCTGTTGTTTGTTTTCTGTTTCTTTCTTGCTTTTTCATTTTTCATAGTTAATACCATTAGGCCTTCTAAATATGGACGTCGGTCGGACATAACCACAAATTGGTATTTTTTTCTTCTAGTATTATGTGTTTTCAAATAGGTCTATCCTATGTAATATGACGTCATTCCTTGCCCCGCGGCGAAAAATTCACGAGGCATGAAGATAATGATCTCTAGATAATGTTAAACATTTTTGTATAATGCGTTTTGGAGTCATATTTTGTTTAATGTGGATGGCCCGATTAAGGATACAGAGTTTTCATCTTGATAGGTTTGATTTTTCTCTCCCAAACCCCATCTTTAAAGTTTTAGCGAGCCGATATGTCAAAATTCAATCCGTTTTGAGTGAGATCCAAAAACTCTTGAATTTTGTTAAGCCCATAGAGTACTGGTGTAAAATTAAATATTGGTCGACCCAACATGTTTCATCATTTTTCTTCGCTCCTAACTTCCAAATCAAACATCCTTGACGCTAAGATTCCACAGGGTAAATGATAAAAATAGTAGCTTTCTTCCGATACCAAATGTTGGAACCACTTTCCGGTAAAAATCTGGGGCTTCTTGGGACAAAGTGGCCATAATTAGCGATCTGCCATGGACCTTTTAACTAAACATGTAATTTGGAGCTAAATTAGTTATATTTGACTATGCAAAGTAATCCTTACTCGTTCTTTATATTGAGACCATTGTGATGTCATTCTCGACTTCAATTTGTATGGAGCATAATATCCTTTTCACTGCAAACTCCGGGGTCACAGAAAGTGAGAATGTTTGGTCTGATCTGGTCTGTTGTACAAAACAAACTCAGAACTAGGTGGTTGTCAATTAGTAAATTGCTAATATTGATGGGGTGTTTCTTTTGTATTGCTTCTGTAATTACGGGTATTAATATATCCCAATCCCACACCCAACGAACGTCTTTCTTGGCGATTTACATAAAAATATTCCGTGCACAAAAACCGCGAAAAAACATTCCACGCGCATAATCATAGATAATCGAATTCACCTGTTCACTTTGCAATGTATTGTATATAATTAGTAATTGGATGATGAGCTCTTCTCCGATCATTGGCTAACCAGCCAGTGGGGGGCAGTGGGGCAGACTGGCCCCCCCCCCCCCCCCGCCCGGACAACTAAATGGGGACGGAGAAGCTAAAAAAAATGGGGACGAAAGAAAGGGGAGAAGGGTAAAAAATGCGTCTACCCGGCGAGCGAATCGAGCCGGAAAAAAATTGTTGGAAACTTGGGGAGTCTTGACCCCCCCCCCCCCCCCGGAGGCTCAGGTCTGGTTACGCTCCTGCTCCAGATATAGGCCATGGCTTCTCATTGCATTATGGTGAGTGGCCCTATACATACGATCCAAATATTTATAACTTGCTATGATAAACAAACAATCTTCATTTATTTATAAATATAACATTTGAAGACTTGTCTAGCAAATCATTTGTTCAAATATGCAATAGAATATACCAGAAATATAAGATACAGATAACAAGATTGTATTTCCCCTAAACAACATACAGGGTAGACAATATATACAAACTATATAGGAACATTTTATGGCGGAAAGCTGGGAGGCCAATGAGGCCCGTAAAGTAACCTTTCCCTTGTTTAATCACATTATAATAACGTTTAAATAAACAAAGTTAGAACACAGACTACAAGACCGGACAAAGAACCGTGCACATCTTAAAGGTAATTATATTTAGAAATAATATTTTGCTTAAGCTTTTTACGGAAGCATTTGACGGTAGTTGATTTTTTAAGTTCATTTTGAAGAGCATTCCAAAGAATATGGACCCTTGGTTCGGAAAGACTGGTCAGAGAACGATTTCTTATTCTTGGTTAAATTAAAATCATTAGCATATCTTGTCTTGTAGTTAAGAACATCAGAATGTTTTGTGAAATATGTACTAAAGGCGATGGGCAAATCATTCAGAAAAATATACAGCAACTTGATTGAACACAAATGTTAAAAGATGCAACGAGAGATTTCACATAACATAGCAGGTGTCTCTAAAAATGTAAAAAAATCTGATTTTTGCACTAAATGTAAAGCTTTCTATTAGAAATATCCCTATGTGAAAGAATTAAGCTGATAATCAGTTCTTTGGTACAAAAAGTGTGAACTTTCTAATTGACTATAGGAGCAAATACTAAATTAAGTCTATGCTGTATATCCCTTAAATCCCTAAATGCCATTTTCCCACTTTTCAAAAATCACGGAGTGGACCTTTGTTTTGTGTTTAGGATGAAAGTGCTCTTAGATCTAATAAGACAAATTGCGCCACCTCCCTTTTTTGCGGTGATCGTCAGGTTGGTAGTCATTTTCCTTCTGGGGACGTAAGGGGTATTGAAATGAAACATATAAAGAACACCTTTGTTTTAAATTTCAAGGTATTTCTGTAGCAAATATAAGGTAAGATATCAATTTGGGTCTTATCTATATGAAATCATTACATATGGCACAATATATAGATGCCCCAAAATCTCTCGTAAAGTGCACTTTCAACATCTTCTTGAAATATAAAGTATGCAATATCACGACATAATCAACATTGTAGCAAAGTTCTGTAACTATCCTTCAATAGACATTCCAGGAGTAGAGTAAACCACCTGTTTTATTCTGACAGCTGCAGCGATACAGGTGCATGTATTGTGATAGTGGAATGTGAATAGAGTCCTCCACAACGGATACCTTTTGTACCCGATTACATACCGTCTGTTAGCAGCAGAGATTGTTTCTGGTAGCCTCCTTGACAGGCTGTTTCAGAGAAATGATATAGCTGCATTTTTTTACCAATGCTGTTCTAGTGGCTGAGGAAAGTTTGTGGAGTGTTGCCCGGGTAATGAAAGAATAAGGGTGTGGGTTTAACAGTGAGTGCACCCGCGAGGTATTGTGGCACAGATCCATTGACACATTCGGAAAAATGTCAAAGCAAGGATTTTATTTAACGCGATACCTTCAACGGGCAACCAGTGAAGTATCTTCGTAAGTCATTGTAAGTGGTGACGGATTATCAAATTTGGAAGCAGATAAATTCAGTTTCCGAGTCTTGTGTCAGAGGGATTGAAGACAAACTGCTGCTTAAACGCTGACTCAGCCTATTCGATGGATGCTGCCCTATTTTTTTAAAAAAAAAAAAAAAAAAAAGATTCGCCCGTAGAGATTGCGTGTTAACTTTTCCGTGTCTGCGAGTACCGAAGTACTCGACAAAAACGTTCAATTTTCTCGCTAGGTTCTATAGGTTCAGACCCAATTACGATACATATTTAAAACAAAACATAGTAACGGACCCTCTGATGCCAAAACTTCCATAGAACCCCTCCGTTTTCCGGAGATATTTGAGATTTAGTTTCATTCACACACATTTTTTATGACGGACTGATAACGTTAATCTCTCGCGCAGTACCAATTTAGATAATATCTTTCGCAGTCTGTGACACAGACTACACACTTTCCGGACCGCCGTAGCAGCAGAGATTGTTTCTGGTAGCCTCCTTGACAGGCTGTTCCAGAGAAATGATATAGCTGCATTTTTTTACCAATGCTGTTCTAGTGGCTGAGGAAAGTTTGTGGAGTGTTGCCCGGGTAATGAAAGAATAAGGGTGTGGGTTTAACAGTGAGTGCACCCGCGAGGTATTGTGGCACAGATCCATTGACACATTCGGAAAAATGTCAAAGCAAGGATTTTATTTAACGCGATACCTTCAACGGGCAACCAGTGAAGTATCTTCGTAAGTCATTGTAAGTGGTGACGGATTATCAAATTTGGAAGCAGATAAATTCAGTTTCCGAGTCTTGTGTCAGAGGGATTGAAGACAAACTGCTGCTTAAACGCTGACTCAGCCTATTCGATGGATGCTGCCCTATTTTTTTTCTGATAACTCCTGTTTTTTGTATAATTCATAATAATCACTATGTGAAATAGCCAATTTTAAATTTATGTCCTTCATATAGAAAATCAAATTTTGTAATAAAATTCAGGATCCAGAATACTGTAATGTTACACATAATGGCTTATAACATCAAAAGGAAAAGGAACAATGCATCTAAAACTTTGGAATCGAGTAGTTTCGATGACTATTTTTAATTTTAGAGTACTGTTATTTATAACCAAAAATATATTTCGAAATCCCTGACACCTAGATATCATATCAAATCCAGGTATGCCAGAAATGTGGCAAATATCACTATATCCATTGGAGATGTCAGGATTTCCCATTTAAAGCAATATTAGCACATTTTTTTGAAGGGCGCCCCCAATTTTTCAAAAATTTGGAGATTTTTACACGGTTGCATTGGTAACTGGCTAGTAAACTATACCTGTGAATGGTTAAGCTCGAAAATGTCTATGTGTCACAAACGAAGGAATTTTGTACTAGAATAATTATTATCGGGGATCCCCGATAATAATTCAAGGCTGCTGGAAACGGCCTTCCAATGTGAAATAGCCGGGAAATAGCGCCATGTACGTGTCTACGCTCATCCATTAGTTGTTTTAAAAGTTCGGGCAAGTCAAGTTATTGGTTATTTTCTCGAGGTGGCACTATTTCATCATGGACGGACATAAACGTAGCATTTCCAGCTCTGCCGTTAAGTCCAATCTGGGATCCCAATTCTAATTACAAAATCGCTTATTTTGTGATAAATACGCATTTTTTTAGCATTCTCGTTCGCAGGTATAGTTTCCTAGACAATTACCAACGTAACTGTGCAAAAATATCAAATTTTGAAAATTGGGGGCGCTCTTCCCAAAAAATGTGCCAATATTGCTTTAAGAAGGTCGTGATCTCGGAGCTGTTTTTATGAACATCTGACAATGACTGGGGATATCCATTGTGGCAGTGCCTCTTTCAATGTTATACACTGTATAATATACAGCCTGTCTCAAAAAAGTTGTGCAAGCGAAAAGCACCCTCTTTGGCAATTAGAAATACTGTTGTGACATAATGCTTACATCAACGTCTAAGCTTTCAAATGCCATTTGTTCTGTTCAATTTGCTTGTTTTAATCTCGAGATATGTTTAGTTAACAACCAAAGGGTAAAATCAGAAGTGCTACTTTTCAGAAAACTGAATAGAATATCCAAATACCTGTACAGTACAGTTAATAAAAGACCATTCATTTGTAGGATTAGAAATGATTTTGTAATAATTGCTTGGTATGTAATAGGTGTGATAAATAGTGATAAGCTGTTCATTTATATCAGTAAGTCACAATTTCTTCATTTAGCATTATTCAATAGGGTTTCAGAATTACAAAGGATAAATTTAAAGAGGTTGAATTATTGGATAAACTTCATCTTCCCTAGTAAAAGTGGCACAATTGTGATTTTACCCTTCCGTTGATAACTAAACATAATTATCTCGAGATTAAAACAAGCAAATTGAACAGAATAAAACGACATTTGAATGTCAAGACTGCACCCTTGACAACAGTATTTTCTAATTGCCAAAGAGGGCGCTTTTCACTTGCACAATTTTTGGATACAGGTTGGAGACATTTGGTAGATGCAGACAGTACTGAGAAATTAGTCCATGCATTTATCATCTCAAGACTGGACAACTTCGTTGAAGTATATCGTATTCTAGCAGAACTTCGCTTTAAATTTCAGGGATTTAAAAGTTAATCCTTAGGATTATTGTTATGGACCAATTAAGATTTATAATTAATCTATATTGCATTAACATTAAATCATATTACATTTGAATGCAAATTAAATATGTGTGAATCTAAAGTAAATAGGGTTTACTTTTGAATCTATTTTGATTGGTTCCTGAACTACAATCCTAAATGATTTACTTTTAATTTCCTGAAAATTTGAGGTTTCTTCCAAAGATCTTGACAAACTGCCACCGTGTCCGGAATGGTCACATTACCGAGAAGTGACCACATTTTCTCGTTTTTGTTCCATCCAATGGCTGCCGATATGCGATAGGTTGTGTACAAAATTGTTCTGCTGACAAGAATTTTCCGGTATTGCCATAACTTATTAATCTGAACCTCACGTCTGCGTATAGTTTGACTGAGACCGATCGCAAAACCGCTTTCGCCAGAAGCCATACTCCCAATGACCCTATGTGAGGTTTTCTCGCTCTTTGCGCTAAATCTGCAATGTTCAGATCACTTGCCATGTCTTTGTGTAATTCGCAATATCAAATCACAGCTTCAGACTCACTTAATTATTTATTATTAGGTTCAATTTCGTGGGTTGTAGATTCTTATGTACAATGTAATACTTTGTGCCAATTATAAATCCTTGTTTTATGCGCATTATAAATTCTCTTAATTATTATTTTATTTATTTTTTAGAATAGGGTATTCCGTAGTTCAAGCAGGATACAATTAAAGCCTTATGGCAACGCTATGTCTTTATCTCAATCCTGACACCTGTGTATTTCAGATGATACGCATATGGACAATTGCGGAAGTTAGATGTTATTACGCTTGTTTTGTCATGCTCATGTGAGTGTCAAAGATAACACCTAGATTATGGACAGTTGCAGATGGTTGAATGTACATTTCCCCTTTAACCCGGAAAGATGAGCACTTTTGAAGGCTCTGATATCATGTTGATGATACCAGTGCCGCTGATATGCATCTTTCTGATTTCTTTATAGAACCCGTTTACACACCTACCACTCTGAGATTAAAGAAACGCGGTATTCAACAGTGGTATCATAGTAACCCAGAAGCATTCACCGTGCCTTACGATTATTTTTGTCACGACCAGTTAGCGTGTATATAAATTAAAGGCCACAATAACAGAACCCTACGGGTACACCAGAATAGGTGGACTATTTCAACCACCTCGGTTTCGCAACCTGGAGTTTATCTTAACTAACTTTAGCCATGAAAAATCATGTGTCTCATTTATGTCGTACACTTAATTTTCAATCAGGAATATTCTTGTATACGAAGATACTTGACATATGGAACTCTTGCCATCATATTGTGCGCTCTGTTGTTCTTTCCAGACTGATTATGAAATTCACTTCTTCTTGGTACAACAAACGCTAACCTGCAAAGGCTGTCAACGCATTCAAAACCGGCTGTCCGTATCATTTTTGGCTTGAACCTCCGTGATCACATTTCTCCATATTTTGCAGATCTTCACTGGCTTCCAGTAAGAACGTTACAAAACAATTAACTGTTAAGTTGTCTCACCAAATGTTTCATTCTCTACATGGCTGTGGCCCCTAGAATATCGCCAAGATGAACAACATCTCGCCTCATCTATGGACACTGGTGGCTACTCCACTTCTCTCAGTATATTACTAGCCTGGTCTACCCCCCAACTACCCTCCCCCCCCCCCCACCGACAAGAAAAAAAAAAAAAAAAAAAGACCCCCCTCCTCCCTCCCACCCGCCCCCGCAACCCCCGCCCCCCACCCCCGGAAGAGAAGGGAGTGCTGTGATCACTCTTTCATTTTTATGGTCACGTCTATGGAAACACGTCCTGTCCAAAATTCGCATGGCTCCCACACGCAGTAGCTTCAAAAACTCATCAAACATATTTCTTTCCTTGTTTTATTTGTACCTTTAAATTTTTTATGGATATTTTCTTGTTTGTTAATGCGCTCTTGATATTCCATTGATTTGGCGCATATAAGTCTTTGTATGTATGTATGTATGTATTTCTATATGGTAAAACCAACCCATTTCGAGATTTTTTAGATGATATTTAACATTTCTTATAATTTCTTCTATTTCTTTATTACATACGTGATCATTGATGGAGTGATTACAGTTACTACAAAGTCCTTTCACTAGAGTTCTTCAAAGATTCCCGGTGATTGTGAACACGCTCTTCAAATTTCAACTGTATAATTCTGACTAAACACCTGATATCAAATAAGATCTGTAGTAACTCAAGAAACGACAGACATTTTATTGTCCTTTGCTACGCCCTGTTGTTTTGAAAATATATGCCGCCAATACTGTTAGATCTGGGTAACACCGCTGTTCCTGCACGTGTGTAAAGAAGCTCTGGAGTTATGTTTGATTCAACCACGAGTATGTCCAATCAGATAGAGCTATCTGTCGAGTGTAAATTAACATATTCGTAATGTATGGCATGCGTCTTCGTAGGTTTAATCACTTTTGATGTTTCCAACCATGCTGTACTATCTTTGGTCTTGTGACTCCCGCATTTACTATGCCAACTCATTACTATATGGCGCAAGCACACACCAACTCTTGCAAAATCAAAGTTGCGGCGCTTGACGTGTATTTGCATGCGGTCCAACGTGACCAGAGTTTGTCACAACTTTTATAGCTCTCATTGGTTTGTCTGTTGAGAACGTATCAGATACAAATATTCCTTTATGTGTATAATCTCTTCACGACAGTCTCCATCATACCTTTACTGATGGTAGAAATTTATACCTGTTTGCTCATAAAATTTGGAATATTTTTTTTCAGACCAATCTAAACCCAAGTGTTTTTTATTTCAACTCCTCAGTAAAGCATATAGCGTACTGATGATTCCACAATGAGTCCCCACTACCCGGGTGAAGCGATTCCATGCATAATTTTTATTACTTAAACAATCTTTTTGTTGGGAGCTATAAAGGTCAGACTCTGTTGTTTTGTTTCCTTTTCTCTGCTCAAGCCTGTGTGCAACCCACGGTTTTTTTTTCAGAGTAGGTTGAAACCTTTACAACAAAAACTGACACGGAGGTTTCCGCTAGGCAATGCCTCATCCAACGGCATTGTCAATAAGCCGAAGAGTTGCTTGCACTCCGACGGGCATGACCGGGGAACGGTACAAACAAGCCAATTCGCTGATTTTCTCGGGATATCGCGGACTACGTCTGTAAATCCTCAAACATCATCGAGAGGTCATTTGAGGCTACGAACATCTCCAGGACGACCACGAGTGCCGACCCCGATTGCCTACCGATATATCCGCCGACTTCTTAATCTGGGCCGTAGGGCCCAAAAATGCCAACGACCGTCTTCGTCCGTTTTTTTGAGAATACACTAATGGCACAACCCGTTTTCCTTGCCAACTGTAAACGGAAATTGCTTCAACCTGGTTACCGGAGCAAGACGAATGACCAAATCTCCACCCTAACCGTTCCCCACAGAGTTGCTCGACTTTCGCTGGGCCTAGGGCGCAACAGAAGATTACAGCCTCGGACATGCGACTCTATTGTCTTTATCATCTTTAAGTATGGGAGAAGAGCCGCTACACACTCCTTGACCATTAGAATCACACATGTACGTTGCATCCTGCCATTGTTGAATCTTCTTGGCAAACCTTGGCCAATCTTCACTGCTCTAGGAGTATTCAACCACATCATAATCGGCAAGCGTGGGAAACTCCACGCCACCAGTGTCAATAGCGTTGATTCGGATTTTTTGTACATGGCAGGTAACACTGAGATTGCTGCGCCATACTTGCCTTCTCGTAACGATTTACGCACCACATATTCCTGACAGTAATTGTCTAGTTATACCCCTAGCTGCTTAGGTTGTATAATATAGGTTTATTTTTGCAAAAGACAAAAACCGTGAAAAATACGATCCATCAAGCATTTTTCTTACATTATCAGCTCTTATCAGCTTGCTCCCTTCTCATTGCTGCTGTCAGAGAAGTAATGCCACACGTCAGGCTACAAAACTCTGAGCTTAGTGGTCCTTTTTTTTGTCTAGCAACCTTTTCACATCATATTGGACCACCTGCTTCGTTGATTTCGCGATATCCACGGTACCGCGAAAACGTTTTTTCAATTAACTTGTTCAAGGCTAATCGCAGAGCCGTTTAACACAGCTTTTGGGCTGCTAGGGAGTCCCATGACATAGCGCATTGTCTAAGAATAGCCGATTCGGAACGAATAGTGGGACGCGTGTTCCTGCACTAAGAGATGCTAGGGATGCGTAAATGGTGTTGATGGAAGATAAAAATGTTCGTCGATTACGTGGTGAGAACATCCGGGATGACTGTATTCGGGAATCGAATCAGTGATGACATGGGCCCTGTATTCATAGTGACGAAAAAACTCCTCTGGTGGTGGCAGGTGGAAACCTCAGTGCGCCACCCCTTTCACTAACACCTCCGGATTACCCATTCCATGTATTCCAGTGCAGAATTTTTATAACTGTCAAAGGACCGAAATTTCCCATGACAGATATACCACTCTCTTCATCTATGTGTTATATTCGGCCGTCCCCATCAAGCCTTCATCCCCTACCGCCAGTAAATACACCTCAAATGACACCTGGCAGGAACCCTGACATCTCGAGAAGAAGTACCGGCGGCCCGCCGGACACGTCACAATAGATGCACCGAGCGCTGGTCTGAACACACCAAAGACTCACTTTGGCACTTGCCGTTGGCGACCGGGTGGGCATCCATAACCAGACATGCCCATACCCTTCAAAACTGGGGTAGTAGTTGAGGTCCGGAAGTATGACCAGTATGTCGTCCGTGTTGATGGATCAGGAAGGGTCACCCAACGGAATAGGGAATTTCTTCGCGATTACTCCCTTTGCAGACATCTCCTTCCAGGTTGACAATTGGCGTACACCGTCCAACAGTTACACGGGTTGTATCATGCCAGAGCACCACAACACCTAATGATACTTCCACTTCTGTAAAAGTCTCGTCATGACATCTGGCAGATTTTCCCCCTAGGGTGTTGCAATTCTCATTAAAGTAGTTTTTAATTTTTGCCATTGTTTGTGAAGTGCAGTTGTATCCTTTTGGATCCACCTTAGGTGCCCTTGCTTGTCAGTTGGGTCTGGTTTTTTTAATCTTTTTGCAGATTTTCGTACGTTATTTTATACATTTTATGTCAATGTTTTTGGCTTATTGGTTCCGAAATTATATACCTAGTGTAGGAGACAATCAGTTTCGTAGCATTGCAATGTGATTTATAAATTCCAGCAGAGGTAGAAGAAACTTACGATTGCCATAGTAGAGGAAAAGAAGAATTTCTCCTTGTCGTATGTTGGACAAGTTTAGACATTAGACATGTCCAGAATGTTTTTGGCCGGCTCTGGTGTGACGGTATGTGGGTGGGCTAATCCACAGGTCGTTCTTTGGTGTGTAATACAAAGAACGGGGCAATGTCAAGCTGGTGGTATAGAAGCCCCAAGTATTGTGATGAAGTACTTATCTAGCGCCCATCTCTGATATCGACACGCTATACAATCAATCTGAAGTTCTGATCTAAGGGAGCAGGCCATAATCAGGCAACTTCATCTCTTGCAAGCAAGTCAATCCTTCTGTAAAAGTCTCGTCATGAGATCTGGTAGATTTCCGTGCGTTATTTATGACATTTTATGTCAATGTTTTGGCTTATTGGTTCTGAAATTATACCTACTACCCGAGTTTAGGAAACAGTATTTTTTTAGTAGCATTGTATTATGATTTATAAATTGCAGAAGAGATAGAAGAAGAAATCGACGATTAACATGAGTAGAGTAAAAGAAGAAGTGGTCATTTTCATACTTAAGACATTTTAGACAATTTAGACATTGCACACCGATTTTCACTCATTATAATACATGAACAATTTGCTCTCTGTCGTCCCTGGTCGACGAAAGGTCGCGCCAGGTCATATGCTGGTTCCCTGCGACTTTGGTCTCTCACCACTTCACAACTGACCAAAGAGTCCGAGCCATGAAGCGAGGCCCAAGGCGCAGGGAACCAGCTTATGTTGTGAATTTCCGTTTTATCACTAGGAGCACCACTATAATTTACGAAACGCCAGGGCAAATTGCCACAAATTAGGCAAATTCATCAAAAATCTCTTCCATACAGAAAAATACTGTGCATGTAAGTACATGTTGAATCGGTAGAGTATGCATTGTAGTAACCATAACAATGCCAGATTTTGATAGGAAAATCCAAACTTACGTGATATATTCATCCAAAATATGAGTCTCAAAAGTCTTGATGAAAAATCTCCCAGTCGATTGCAGGCGATGAAGTCATCGGAATTCCCTATTTTTTCAAGCATGCGCAATTCAACCGGAGAGCAAATCGGCGAGTAGAAATCGATGTGCATTGGTGGTTTTTCGTCGGTGTCTATTTTATGAATTAAATTTGAATTTGAGCAGTTGGACGGGTAAAATATATCTGCCAGTGTTATATCATACTATACACCCTTTTAGAAACTGTAACATCCTGGCTTGATGAGGGAGTTTAATGGGTTTTGGGACGTTCATGTCCCTGGCTTGTCTCAAGGACAGCGCAATGCCTCTCTTCCGTCTCAATTTTACAATATAACCAAAGAGAGATATTGCACTGCCTTGAGAGGTAGGCCCGACGTGATCGTCCTGGAACTTGATAAGCTTTGATAGGCCCGTACCATGCCAGGATGTGACAATTGCGGAAAGGGTGTATACCAGACAAACGTGTACATACCATATTGTATACATATTTATACACAAGTGTGCAACAAACCGATGGTATTACGAGTGCACGATTCAGTTCAGTTTGCTTTGATCAACTGATACTGACTGAGTGTAAACGAAAAAGTCTTATCTAAAACTACATCATTTTACGATTTGGCCAAGTGGTAAACTTCAAATCTAAGAATTAACGGTGGATGACCCGATCAAGGTTGGATTTTTCATATGATTTTTCTCCATCCCCTCTATTATCTTCATTCGGCTGGCGGAGCAGGCGACTACAGGTTTCTTCCAATTGCTGCCGTCCAGGCTAAGGTTGTAATTTGGTCTGGATGCAGCATATTTTCACTATCCCCAAACAGGTAAACACACATATGATAAAAATGGCGTACATTGTCGACCTGGTCTCTTTTACCATCTTGTAATGTTGTTGCAGTTTAGCTGGTAGATGCCCAATGAAGCTTAAGCTGTTGAAGGTCTTACACACTCAAAAGAGGCTTTGCTGTCATGTGTAATAGTGGCATTGGGTTACGTTGGTCAGTTTTGATGTTCAGCATTACGCTTTTGTCAGCGCATTTAATTTCCTTCCATATCTTTGTGATAACCCAATACAGACTCGCATCCATAATGAATACTGTGTTGAGAACACATGTTGTGTTGAACAGCCTCACTTTTGGTGGTTAGTGTATGATGGGTTGCCATAACTGCTAACAACTTCCGGAAAGCCTCGCAGCGCATGTCTTTGCGCCTTTTTTAGATCACATGCAACCATAAGACCAAGATAGTTAATCGGTCACATGATTGAGACGCTATAGACGACCTCTGGACATGGATTTCATAATGCTGGACCGGAAATCGCACATTGAAACAGGTAAGCATGGTAAGTGCGTAATTGCCGTGCATACAACCTGTGGAACTAGACTCGTGGTTTTTCAGCATTATGTCAGCATATGTATCAGTTTGAGATCTATCAAGGAAATTCTTTCAGAAGACGAGGTTTTGGGAATTTGAATTTTGACCCTATACTAACATAACCAGACCGTCAAACGTTTTGGTGTCTTTTCATATGCGCTCCAGGTCCAAAGTGTCTTCGTGGAGAATGGGGTGTTGATACAAGATTACTCTCGCGCAAATATTTAAGAGTACGTGTTAGTAAGTTGTTTGATCTGATTCTGAGCATTATCCATTTTCAAATTTGCACCTACTCCACCCTTGATAGCCTTGTGGAAGTCGTGGGAAACCAAGCTATGAGGATGGGGGAAATTGAACATGAAAAAATTATTTCCCTTTCCTCTCCTGTTGAAGAGCTCCTGTGGAGAGACTCGTCTTCTGTGAGTTGGATTCGTGCAACTTCATCAAAGAAACTTGCTGTCGTGTAGTGCACGCCTTGGGAAGAAAATTAGTTATGCAATGTTTAGCGTAATGTAAAGCCTTTAAACTAGTTCAATCACCAGTGGACCAGGTTTCTAGCAACAGTTACAGACATGTCCCACGACATGTAATGCTGGTAGGTCTTTCAAATATTTGAATATAGAAAATTATGCTAGTTTTGCGCATGCGTAGATGTCGCATATTAATATAATTTATCAATAAGTTTGATGTTAATGGTATTCACTGTGGTGTCATGATCGATGCGGATATGCTTTAGTCACCTTATTGATCATAATTGGTTTCATGAAGTGATCTATATCTCTTGTTTGTGCGCGTCGATAGATGAGTTGCATGGTGCTGTCAACCGCGGACAACGCTCCAAGCCTGCCCGCAGTATGGCTGAGCACCTGCAGGGCTTGTGCTTTAAAAAGGCCGCCGGACATTTATAAGGCCATATCTCAGCTTCCTGGGCTACTTAAGGTCGGTCTTGGTGGCCTTGGCTAGGTTTAAGGGTCAACTAAAATTTTTTTTTCTCATAGCGAACACTGAATCCGTCGCATTACAATTGATAAATATCCCAGATGGCTGCCAAAATGCTCACTACAACACGCCCGAAAGAGTGTTATTCTCTCCACCTCGTGGCAGTCTATAGAGTAACTTGCTTTGTGGTTTTCAGTAGCGTTTTTGGAGGCTAAGAATACTTTACGACGGGTCCTTAGCTTGCAGGAAACAACTTCCATTTATGAGTAGAATAAAAAAGGGTTGCTGAATATCTATATATCCAACATGATCCCAACATATTAAATACTTAATATGAAGAAACGGCAAGCTGTACTTTAGGCATGTTAGACTTGTACATTGCCACTAAAGTGGGTATTGTTCAAAGCTTTGTATCCTACTATGGTCCTAATTCATAAAAACCTACCAACAAGCTGATTAGTGGTCTCTGATATAAGGAGCAAGGAAGACGAATTGCTACCAACCCTTACCCGTTAATATAGTGTGTGAGGTCAGAGTTTCAAGTGACTGTTGTGAACGTAAATTAATAGTGAATATGCTAAAACCGACTCAATTTAAAATTCCTTAAAATCTATGGCTGAATACTCATTTAAATTATGAACACCAATTCAATTGTCACTTAGTCTATGGTTCTTCCTACTTCATCAAACTCTCCAACCAGGCTTTCCCTTCCTACTCAGCAGCCCAGTTCATCCATCTTTTTGGACATTTACCTTTCCTATTATCCTCACAAATATAGGCGCTCAAGCCCCGAGCTGGGGGCAGAAGAACTTCCTGCATTTTGGTGGGATCACACGGAGGACTTAGCTATTCATTGCAATTGCATTTCATTTCATTTATTTCGGATACATCCACGGATAAAAACACAGAAACAATACTAACATGTACACTTATTTCCATCACAGTGGTCCATTGTGATGAGCCAACATACCATCATGGTAATACTGGAAAGTAGCTATACATTTGCGACATAATACATTTTACTATAATACACATTTCAGCAGAAGTCAAATACAAAATAAAGTCATGGATATAGATATCTTAAGACAAAGCTATACATACACAGTGAATGTACTTCTGCAAGTGCTGGTAGAACTCACATTGGCAACTATCAATGGGTGCAAGGGACGTGTTGGTTTGTCTTTGGTGAGCCATTCCATATGTGCTGGATCCAAGAGGGTGCGTTCCGCATTTAACGATGACATCAAATATAACTTGCACAATGGGCATGTTTGACATTCTCTGTGAATGCTTCTGTATTTGGTGGCAAGGCCTTTATCCCCGATGATGTAATACTGTAACTTGTCTTTGTTTTGCCCTCTATTGAACATCACGTATCATATCCACATCGGCGCATTGTCCCCTTTGTGACGTTGCTTGCCATAGACACTGCAACAAATGCTGTAGCATTGTAAGACGTCATTCATCTGGGCAACAATAGTGCCAAGCTTATCATTTTCAAAGCACTTTCAAAGCAACTTTAAACTTACATTTTCTTTGCTTATCCCCCATGTGATGCTTCGGTATAGCAACCAGACAAACATGTGAACACATTGGTGACGAGCCCTTTTCTCGTGGCAGCTATCACTGCATGCTGTCTTGCAGTTGCCCCAACTGTGTCTAATCATGGAGCAGGGGAAGCTGGTACCCCGTCTCTCAAGAGTTACTGACGTCAGTTGTGAGTTTTACTTGAGGCGAATTGCAACTAAGGGTTGCGAGATAGAAAGATGAAACCATCGGTGTCCATAACAGATCTAACTTACTCTTGATCAAACTGATCGCACTACTTGGCAAGAAGGAAAGTTGCAACGGTTTGTGCAGAATAACATCAGAGCATGATTTTGTTTTGAGATCAGTCACTATCTCATCACCGCCCTTTTTGTATGCAATTGGGATGCAGCTGGTTTCTGGGTCACTACAAGTCTGTGTACGTGTGGTAATGGAGGCGTGTAAGGCTCTTCACTGTTGACAATCAGGTGATAATCTGAACTTTTGTTTCAAAGTAACATTCAAGTGTCGACCTGGCTTGAGGTGGCAGAGGATTATTTTGTCGACTGAGTTGGGAATCGCCTGCTTTAGCTTGCTAGTCCAGCACGATCATAGTACTACCCTCTGATGCTTGCTATGGTCGGTTCTTATGATGTCCAAACACAGTGGGTTTCTCAAATATGATCAGGCTCAGGGGTGTTACATGTAGTCTGAGCCCCCTGTCCTTGTCTGCAATCTGGCAATGTTTGCTACCCGCGATTGGGCGAAGCGCAAAGAAGATGGTCCGTGAGCACCCGATCCATTTGCAAAAGCAGACCCACTTGCCGCAAAAAAACCCAGATCCGGCACCGAGTCCCTGGTTTCCAAACCCTGCCGAGGCACAGGCACCCAGCCCACGAGGATCCAGCCCCAGGCGGAAGACGCTCACCAGGCTCAGTACCAACAGACCCACTTGGTTGATACAAGTCTATCGCTCCCAAGGCGATCACTCTCAAAGGCCCTAGAGACTGTTCAAGGGGTTGGAATTTTTTAAGAAACTCTCTGGAATTAAGGCAGTTAGCAACGGGTTTCTGTCGCAGACTTGGGTACTTCACATCGGATACCAACAGCTATGCTCGTCCGCATGCCCGCGCACACCACGACGGATGTCCGGCGAAGCAACTCCCGCCAAGGATGCACAAGTTGTCCGTTGTTGTTGATGCTGTGATCATAGAGCGGTGGAATAAAAGATACCAAACCGGTCTGCTTGACTCAATTTGCCCATGATGTATTACAGGGAGCCATTAACGAAGTCCTACACAGTCGATTTAATTTGGGCATTTATGTTTATCATGCTTGTCCAAAGGTACAAAGTTTCTGCCCATCATAAGGTTGGATCAGTTTGCATCAAAGAAATGGGATGACGCTGATTTCTTATTCTTGAGTAAATTACACACAACACTACATCACCTTCAGTAAGCTCACTTGTCATCCCTTGATGGCGGGTAACAGCTCCCAGCACTCCATGACAGACATTTAGGCACTGCAAGTAGCATGTAAGAAGAGTGTCTCAAATGCTCGCTGCTCTTGCTTTGGTCTGGTTGCAGATAACCATAGCTGACATGGTGGGGTTTGGCAAAGCAAAGCGTAGTGAAAATGTCCCTTTTGAAGGTTTTAAACGTGATAGCGTTGCACAACGAGCATGATTGTATGTAGTTGTGCCAGGCCCCTTCGAGCACTGTGCATTCGATATGATACGTGGGTTGGCAAAAGTTGCAAAAAACATCACAGCTAAAGGTTTTTTGCCACCAACTACACCAAGGCTAACTACCAGAAAGCAATTCACAAACATGCAAGCATGCCCAGTTTGTAAGTATGCATTTTGGAAGGAATCATTAGATGAGAACACAGACTAACCCTCCTGAAATCCCTGCACTATGTGAGTGGCTCACCAAATAAGCTATCGACTATCATATTCATCAGTGACCTTTTGGGTAATATTTATTGACTCCTTGACACACCGAAAAAACCTACATTTTAACAAAATAGAGGCAAAAAAATTATTTCCAAAAAAATTAAAAATATTTTTAAGGATTTTGCCTTTGACAAGTCTGCCATTTTGGAAAGGCGGGCCTAGCAAATAGCCCTGACTATCATTATCATCGGACACTTTTGGAAATAGTTTAATTTGAACTCCGTGACCCAGAAAACATACATTTTTAAACACCAAAATTGTATCCTTATGTGCTATAATATTATTTTTGAGGAACTTTGCCCTTTGAAAGTGCGGCCATTTTGGAAAATGCCCTAACATATAGCTATGACTTATATTCATCGGACCACTTTTGGGAATAGTTTAACTTGAACTCCTTGACCCAGAAAACCTACATTTTAACACTCCAAAATTTTTCTCCACATGTTCAAAAATATGATTTTAAGGATTTTGCCATTGTGAAAAGTCGGCCATTTGGGAAAATGGCGCCGTACGCAAATTGCCACCACTTTTATTTTGTCAGCATGACATGCTTTTTTCATGAACACATGACCCAATGTGTCGATTTAGGCTATATACGCATTTAGGTTATTCCCCTGGTTGCTGGCTCAATCTAAGCACACACATTTTTCACCCCATGGGCTGCACTCCCTCTATAAATAAATGCTTCGCACTGATTACATTGATATATAGACTAGAGGGGACCTGTCCATAACTTATTTCAAGGATTACGCATGCGATTGATGGTCGCCTCTATGCGGAGGTCAACCCAATAGGTCCACTGGATCCTTTTGATTTATATCAAAGTAAAAAAACAAAGGCAAGTGATGTTGATGTAAATAGAACAAACTAGTCTTTCGAGCCTTCCTGTGTTCATGACACCTGAAAGCTACGCTCCAAATGCTTGCCGCTTTGCCCAGTGACTTCATTCGCAAATAATTTCCCTTTGCCAAACATCACTTGACGATGCATTAAGAACAGCTAAGCCCATATTTTTTGTCAACTCAACACTTGGCTTGGCAAACTGGTTCAACTCTGGCAATCCATAAATATGACCTATGGAATATGTGATGTTTTGTTTTGAAGTTAAAAAATGCAGAAAGTTGAGATACTCAAAATCGACATTGGCATTCAGCCCCAGTTTCCGTGATGTGGCACAAAAAATATCTTGCCTAACGGATGATTTGTCCCCGAAACAAAGAACCAAATACTTTATCAATCAACTTTTACTTTGGAAGCATAGATGACGTAAAACAAAACAGTTTTAATTATGGCGTCTTCCTTGTTGTCAAAGAATTACAGCATAGGCATAAAGTATTGGCACCACCGTGACTAATGAAATTATACCAGCTACTTAGAAATAGCAGTGGGTTGGCATAGTGGGCCCCTTTAATACTCGCAACTTCCGTTTTTTTGCAATCGCTACGGACCTAGTAATTTACCGATTATTGTACAAGACGGTCATTTTGATACCGTTAGGGGATTTTCTTCAACACTTACTAGGTTTATGTTGCTTTGGAACACTGATGTCCTCAAACCCTGCTGAGTGTCCAAGGACAGATCTTCCCTGTCTAAGCTCTTGTTAGAAGTTGTCGTATTACGAGCAACGCACAAACCGAAGACAAGTTCTTGTCCGGGAACATTTGAATGCAGTAATTCTAGATAAACGCCCTACGTTTGAAACCCTTGCAGACAAAAATGTATTTAAGAAAAATAAACAAAACAACCATTTATGCAATAAGAAAAATCCTGCAAGTTAAACAGACGTGTTTTCAGCCTAGATTCAAAGGATCAAACTGTAGGATCATTATGCTTTATGCAAAGTCTTGAACAGAATGTGTTTCCGTATAGTAAGCCAGTAAAGATCACAGAAGATGGGTGTACTACTGTCTGACTTACGGGTTCCCACAATCAGCCGTGCTGCAGAGTTCTGGATACGCAGTGAGGTTAATTTATTTCAGACTCAAGAAAATTGAAAGTATACTGTCTTGCAGCAGTCGAGACAGATACGATAAAAGCGTGGACAAACTGTTTTCTTTCTTAGGCTCGGTGTTCAATCGCCTCAACTGTCGTATAGTCCAATGGAAATTGCGAAGCAGTGGCCACCAAGGTTGGTCATGTGAGATGTTCCCATCGACATATGGTTTTTCAAATATGACTCTCGAATTAACGGTCAACAGGACCAGTGGGAATGATTTGGCCTTCTTTAAAGGAGAAGTGGGGTTGGAGGGTACTTCTTTCTTGTTATCATTGAGCTACATTAATTTATTTCGATATAAAGTTTCGTGCCTAACAAGCTCGTCGCCCCGGAGTTCCCCATTTCCCTTTCCTTGACGTTGGGCCTTGCATTCCGAATCTGGAGATCAAGACTCTTTCTAGTGAGCACTATTTTTTATAATATTTCATCAGCTATTTTGCCCCACTCTTTAAAAATAGGCTTACGTAGCATCAGCATAACTACCTAAAATTGTCCAATTGGATCTCACAATAAACACATCAGCTGGAAATTCCCCTATTTTGCAATCCTTAGCTTTTACCCTATAGTACTTTTCTAGAACTGTCTCTGAGTATGGAACAGATTGCAATTATCATATAAGCACTAGGAATTCATTTTTTTCTTGCTTGATTAAATGGTCTCCGGTTGGCAGTGGTCTTGTATAACTTAAAGATAGAACTTCAGCATCTCTGGTGATAAAGGGTAGTCAACTTGTTTCACCATCCCATTGGCATATGGCGGCCTCCCAACCCATCATCCTTGCCATTGCTGACACCGGCATCTCTTTCTCGCATCAACTGCGTACTTCAAGATGTTGGTGTTTTAGGAAGTTGCATTATTTGGGTGGGAAAGATCTTTTCCGGTTTTAACCCATGTTTTGCTCATTCCTATACAAACAAATGAATGTTATCACACCTTGAACGTCCCTTCACGCTTCTTAGGTAGTGAGTTTGTCCATGCGGAAAATCCTTAGCATAAGGTGGGACATTAGAGATAGTTTCTCCGATACCCTACTCACTATGAGGTTGTCATTAATCTGAATTTTCCCAATGCAGCACGGATGGTTCTTTTACCCGTTTTTTGCCTTTTTGTCTCGTTGGTTTTGTCTCCATTGTGGGTTTCTTGTTCACTTGCATGACGGGTCGTAACCATTGTACATCAGCTCTTACAACCCAGGTACACACTTAAGTCTTGGGTCGGTTGCTGGTATAATTTCTTTCTGAGTTTGTTTGCTCTCTGCTGGTCTACGTAGACCTAGTAAAATGTCGAATGCAATTAGTCGGGCAGCTTTGGAATAATCCATCCTTTGTCCAAATCTGTGCGTACTTTCCACCTCATCATATTATCTGGTACTGTGGTAGTTGTATGTCAGTTCCGAATACCAGCCTGTTAAATGGACATGATACAATGCAAGTGGCAAATTGCATCATGCATGCGTTGTCTAGGACTAGGAAACTACCATCACTCTTCCTTTTTTTGTTCTGTCATCAAGAGCAGGTTCCCTTAAGGACTTCATGTGTCCAACACCACTCTCTCGTTGGAAAATACCTTCTGAATTGTTTCGCTCTAAATAGCCAAAAGGTTTTTCCTCTAGAAACCCACTTGCCAAGGTAAGACGCAATACGACATGTCTAAAATAAGACACGTCTCCAACCAAACACTTCTGAGACATGCCGTGGCATCATCTGGTAAGACAAGACTTACCTATAAAACTGTGGCAGATTCACGAAGCACTCTTAACCAAATTGAAGGCGTATTTCTTCTAACAATTTTTTTACTATAGCCGAATTTTCAAAATTATCGACCTAAGTGTCATGGATCAAGGACCGTCGTTTTTTTGGTAATTCAAATTCAACCCATGGGAAACCAGGGAACATTCTGAAAATGTAGTTGAGGATCTGATGAGTTATGCTGCGCCGCGAAAACCGGCTATGCCGAAAACGCCCGGTCTTTCGAGCAGAGACCCATGCCGTTAAGGCAGGGGTATCTGCCGAAACGCCCGGAGTTTGCCCCGGCGTGTCGGCAATTATTCATGCCGAAAAATGCGGGATACGTCATACCCCTGCCGAACGGCAAGGTTACTTGCCGAAACAATAGGTTATCCCAGTAGTTCGCACAGGAGGGATCCTTAGTACAGCGTTGCGGTGTTGGCATGTTTGTAAACTAAGTTCTTATGTCTATTGGTGTACGGAACAGGATGACACGAAATAGGTTTTCAGTTGACCTCAGCTGTACGACAGATAAGATTAGCTTTAAGTAATAATATTAGGGCGCAGTTCATTTTACAAGGGAGGGGTCGCAGGGATTGAAAAAGATGTGTTTGGAAAATTGACAAAACCCCAATGTAAAAGTTACCTAGGCCCTATTGCATAGAACCCACACACCCATCCCACACACACAATTAGTATACATAAGATGATTTAGGCTACTGCTGATATGCAGATGGTGCTTGGTTTACTGAAATATAAATTTACATGACCCCCCACATCAAAAAAAAAATGAAATCATTATAACCCCTTATTTTTCAAGTAGAAACCCGGGGTAGGAAAATGCATATGTGTACTCACGCACCGGACCCTTAATAACCAAACCCAAAAAAACAACACCTATTCTTAACCCTAATCTTACTCGGGGTCCTACCTATAGGCCCTAAATCCAAACTCTAAAAAACCTCCAACCGTGTTGCAACCAGCATAATCAATAAAGGGGACCTTTGCAATGGGCGCCAATGTATATACATGGTTTCCGAATTCGGCTACCTTAGTAAAGAAGTGGGACAATTGCTTCTTCATGGCGGTCTATGTGGGTGCTTTTGGCGTTACAAGATCGTATCTACGGCTAACTATTTACATACAGGATTGTTCCAAATGCCAAAAGTCCTGATTTGTAATGAGTTTCATTGTAGAATTGTCCCATAAAATCACGAAAAATGGGGTAAACATAGTGCTCTACACATCAACAGAACGTTATTTTCCCACTTCCCTTCTCTTCTGCCAAATGCCTAGCCCGACATCCCGGGTAATTTCTGCAGTTTCTGAGAGAGGGAACTTCGGCAGTCGGGTATTTCGGCACCGGGTGTTTCGGCACAACAGTTATGACATGTTCTAAAATTGTGGTATTCAGCTCCAGCCAACATGGTCAGCAAGTACACCAGCCCGACAATAAGATTACACGATCGATGGCCGAACATTGTGCCTACTTAGTTCACTAACACCGCTGACTTACAAGAATCCTAACATCGCGCATTGCCAGGGTTAAGTATACTGGATATTTAAGACATGTCATACGTAAAATGTCGTCCGTGAATCCGGCCCCTATCCCAACATGCCTTATTCTCCACATATCTTTGACAGATGTATAGAACAAGGTACAGTGGTTTGTAATGCTATTGTTTTCTTTTATTACAGATATGTCCTTACAACACCAAAAAAGTCAGTTGCAGCACTGTTTCTTTGCGCTGATATTACCTTTATTGATTTTATAATCGTCTTTGTTGTAACCTTTTCTGATTCCTTTAAAAACTAAACCAGGAAGTTCTATAATCTATATATATAACCCCAACGTCGCTTAACTGCATTTTAAATGCCCTTTTGATCTGACAAAAAATACGCTCGTCCATGGTGACTTAGGAATATGAAGGAACATTGTTTCGAATCTTCGGAGTGTATGAACGTACTTAAGGATTCGAAAAAAGTCTTGAAGAAATTGCAACTTGTTTTGACTCTAATAGTTAAATAGAATCAAGTTTGATCGACAAGTATTAGCTTGCATAAATAATGCAATCGTATAGATTGCGTGAAGCATTGCTGTTAATACGTAAGATGCAAAGGTCAATGATTATGTCATTGTTAGGATAGGGTACATATACGTACTTGAATTGAGTGAAAGGTATATAATTCCTGACTGAATATATATTAACAAAACAGGCAGTTATATGTAATTTGACGTCATGATGGGAATATACAAAGTAATGAGAGCCATAGTCTAAGGAGTGGGTAAAAAAAAGAATACGCATTCAATTTACCTTTTTAAAACGAAAAATATTTTTGTAATAAAATGTCGCCAATCCTTGCTGGTTCAATAACATTTAAAAACAACATGTAAGCTTTTGAATGTTAAGTTCTTCAATACCGTACGATAAAAATATTGAAAAATCTGTCTACCGAGTTAATGTGATTCTTTGACAGTAGTATGCAGCAGGTGCTGTGTCCAACAAAGCCTTATCACCAGGTTATGTGTGTGATGTTCTCTCCGAAAGCACTGCGTAGAAGAAAACTCAGATGAGCGGGGACGGAAGGGTACGTGTACTGTTGTCCAGCTTTTTGTGTAAGAGCTAGTTGCACCATGCGGGGCCGCCATGCAGCAAGCGCTGTAGGACCAGAGCCAGGGCAGTGGTTGCATGAGTGGATGGGACTAGACCCATTGAAGGTCAGCCAAGGCGGCAGGGGAGGTTATTCCTTGAAGATACTTTGCGACATACTGACTCGATCGAGATGCTGCCGATAAGTAAGCTGACGATCAAGCTTCACTCCCAGACTAAGTTGGTGTAGGATTGTATGGTCAAAGAAGCGCTCCATAAGGGCGATGAGCCTCTTGTAGTTGAAGGCGGTTTAGCGATGGTCTTGGCTTCACTACCAGGTCTTGGGATATGTGCCAGTAGAGCCATATCGAAGTATTGTACTTTACTTCAGTCCAGTTTGTCCCGATGAAGAAGGGCAAGATCGTCGTCATATTGTTTAGATGTTGTTTGAGTTAAATCGCTGATATTCAAGTTGAACAGCATGGGGCCAGTATGATTACTTGTAGGCTCTGTTCCTCAGACGACGAAGTCGACTGCTCTGCCCATTAATGGTCTTAAGGTTACAAGGCTACGGTTGCAACATGTTAATATGATATGACATTACGTACAAGGGTCGGCCGGGATGTCTGAGAAAGCTGGAGTGTCAAGCTTGTTTGCCAAACGGTGCATATGCTGCCGTAAGGCCCACCAAAGATGGGCCTGCCTTAACGAGGTTTTTAAAGCTCTCATCAATATAATATGTGAGTTTACAATCTGATGGACAGTACTTCGGCTACACAGTGAATCTGCTGTTCGTCGGCAGATGGGATTCGACGACTAGCTCAGCTGGCCAGGATCAGCTTCAGGGTTTTTGGAAGGGAGGAAAACACACAGTCGTGTATTGGACGGTAGTTTCTGGGGTTGTCAAAAGGCTTGTTTTAGTTTGAGGGAGTGAGAGTGTGGTAGCCGGCCTCCGTTCTTGGGTAAGGATGGTTGGTAAGGCAACATGGGTAGTAGAAACTCCTGAAGCCATCCAAGACATCGTGGGCCGCAGTGCATCAGGAACTTCGTTGTATATTATCAGGCCCCTGGGCCTTTCCACTCTTTAGTTGGCTGATAGCAGACGTGAGCTCATCTAGTGAGAAGGGTGTTGAAATAGACCCGTCCACGCCAGGGGCTCGACGAAGTTTGGTGATCTCTTTTTTAACAGAGCGAGTGTGATCCTTATCAATATCCTTGAAACGACCATTTGCGAGGAGTTGCTCAGCAATTGACTTGGCAGACACAGGACATTTCGATGGTTTGGGAACTCTGCTGGTGAGGCGGTTTATAGTCTTCTAGGCCTTCGTGCTAAATGAGTGAAATCAATTCCCTGGACCGTCTCCATCCCAGCGCTCACGACGTTTCCTGTCCAAGCAGTTTGTCAGATCTGAAGCCTTGTATGTCGCTTCTTCCCCGGGTTCAGAATTCAAGAATTCATTGTAAAGAGCATCGCATTCCTCATCCCAGGATGGGATATAACTGCGACGACAGCCACATGGGATGGTCTTCTTTGCTATCGTATTAAAGAGTTTACATAGTGATGTGTAAGAATTGTCCAGGTTGGGCACATCTGAATCCACCAGGTTCTCAAACTGGTCCCAGTCTGCCTTGCGGAAGTTTCACCTTTTACTGGTTTTGCTGCTACAGACTTAGCAATGCTGTCCTGAGCGATCAGTGATAGTCTATGTTGAGACTTCGGAAAGCGATCGAGAACAGTACTGTGAACAGAAATGGCATCCATATTTACAAATACAAGGTCAGGATTTGAGGTTGTGTTCCACCTTCCAGAGTAGAAACTGTGTGGTTGCTTGGGTTCGTTCAAAATATATACGTCAGATTTGGAAGCCCATCCCTCTAGGGTGGATCCGTCAGGGTTGATGTTCCTATAGCCCCAGGTAATGCCATGACTGTTGAAGTCACCAGGTAATGCAAGGTGCACCATAAAGTAGGTAGAGAAATCTGCTTGAAGCGGAAATTAGGTGGCTGTAGACATTGATGACCTGGCTTACAATTTGGGTTGTGCCCATTCGAGGGTAGAATTTGCAGGTGGTTGTAATATGTTTTCCATTAAGCTGGATTTCAGACAAAGGTGGAAATCTCATGTCGTAGAGCGCTATGGGGGTGCAGGCTAGAGAAGCGCAATTTTAGAATGGAAGATTAGTTGCGTGGAGTATTGGAGGAGAATCTCAGTGACTTTGTGCGTTTGTGGTATGATGTTCAATGATTGCTGCTCGTTGCCTAGAACATCGGTTGTTTAAACTCGCGGAATTTACGAGTAAAAATCCACTTTATTCCATTTTTAGTTTTTGATAAATGAGCTTGTAGAAAAAAGTGAAAATTTACGGACAATTTCATCTCTTTTCCTTCCGAAGGATGCCCTGGTTAATTCATTACAAAACATTCAAATCGTTATTCATCTTATTAATTGAAAAAAATTAAGATTGTGTAATCTAATAATGGCGTTTTAATTACCTAGTCGTTACGTAGCACAGGTGTTCATTTGGCCACAAAATTTCATCTTCTCCTATAATATGGCGCTGATACATGTCACAAATGCGACGCATTAGCATGACAAGCATCTATGGGCTGTATCCAGATTCTGTGACATTTTGGCCAAAATCTTATTGAAAGCTAAGAAATCCTTCTCCAACAAAATAAGTGGAACGTATTATGACCTTTATTATATGCATCGCCCTAATGAATAGTGCATATGGGGTTGTAGACGACAGCTTTTGGACCAGTTGTCATCTACATGTAGACTCTTATTTTGCTGGTAAAATCAATAATTAATTTCTTCTCTCAGCAAATAAAGAGTGCTGAATAGGGCAACATCTACCTACGCATGCATTGCCTTGTCCACTGCTACCTATATCTTGGACTCAGTGGAAACACTCTAGTGGTCATTTGGGTTTTTTTTTTGACATAGTTAAATTACCAAATGGTTAAAGCATATCGGGTGGACCTCACACCTGAATTCCCGAGGACTCGGCCGTTTTTTCAGGTGGGTCTGCCTCTACTGCGAGCCCGAAGCTCGGGCTGCGGTCCGGCCTCACGTTCCAGGCAATGGTTCAGCCGAAGGGCAATGGGGTTGTAGCGTGCCTAAGTCCCCTACCAGTTTTCTCTATCTTGCAGCGGGAGCTCAGCTGCAGCCTTCAACGTGGTGGCTTCCGATCAGATTTTTTAATAGACCTGTCGATTGTGGCGTAGCTTCCCCTCCTCCTTCCCCGCTGCTGCTTCTGGCCGGGCTGTTTTCACGGATCGGGCATGTTTACACCCGGGGCTGCGGCTGGTCGGCGTGTTTGCACCCGCGGCTGCCGCTGGTTCGGCGTGTTCGACCCTCGGCTACGGTCGGTCGGGCGTGTCCCGCCCGTTCAGGCACAGATAGCTGTAGTCCGCCGTTTCGCATGGAGACTTTGCCTCGTCCTTCATTGCCCGATTCGTGGTTGTTTGGACTAATCTTTCACTGATTTGAATGATCCGATTCAATGCGAGCCGTAGCCGCTGGTGCGAACACGCCCGTTCCAGCGGCAGCCGCGGGTGCAAACCCCCGACCCACCCGCAAGCCCCCGGTGTAAAACACGCCCGATCCGTGAACACGCACGGCCCAGCCGCAGCAGCGGGGAAGCTACGCCCAAGCGAGCCATGTACAGTAAAAAATTTCTCGGGAGAGCGAAGCCTGGCTACGCTTCCCAAATACACCAAGGAACTGTGCCAGTTCAGATGTCGCCCTTCCGCCTTGTCCCAACTGCCCAGCAAGTACACTCGCGTGGTCAGGCTGTAGGCTCGTACCGTCATCAGATGGGAATCAACATAATGTAGTCAGGGACCATATAGAAGTGAAAGAGTGTTTTGCGCTTCCAGAAAAATTGTGATTTTTTGCAAACCGTACTTAAGGCCTGAAATCCCTAATTGATGGAGCACTTGCCAACCCCCACCTTAACCTAGACCCCAGCTTTGGGTGTTCGATTATACAAAGGGGTCATTTTTTTAATGCTCCAAAGCATGTTTAAAAAGCACATGATACTTTTTCTCAGATTACAAGATTTAAAAAAGGTAAGGTTTACACTATCTCTATCTATATTTTCGAGTTCATTAGGTAAAGATGTCACAATTGTGGAAAAAGTCATTTTTAAGATGTGTACAGGTCAAAATTAAAAGTTTGCTTTGATTCAGGTAAATATGCGGGTCAAATGGTTTCTCAGTTAAAGGATTGAAATAAGGAAAGTTTTGCCTTATCTGCTTATGCTAGTTTTCCGATTATCAAATGGTCACAGGTCAATAGAATCCAGTAAAGCTGGGGCATAGCTTTCGACTTTATTCACCATTTTTGGTTAATAACCAAACCCTTAAGATAGTCAAAACTAGTCCTATAGTTTTCCTTTTTTTTAAAAGAGTGAATCGAACAAGTTAACGAACCACGTTTTATTTACAAGAATTGGAGCAACTTTTAATTTGTTGATCCTGTACAAACCAAATAGACCCGTTTAACCATTTTTCAGTTTTTACCCACTAATTTCCAAGAATATAAGCAATATTTTTGGGTACAACTTACCTTTTTTTGGAAACCGTGTCACCAGAACAACCATCTGGGTGGCTTTCAACACAATCGGAACATTTAAATTTTTTTAACACCCCTGTGTAACCTTGAATCCAAGCTGGGGCCATGAAAGGGGTGTGGCAAGTGCTTCCATGATTTTTTTTTGATTATCAGGTATAAAGGTACTTGTTGTACCAAAATTCTATTTTATCCAGAAATGTTGCTCACTCACATGAAGGACTGTGCACATACACGCCCCCCACTAATGTTGTATTAGACGAATGGCTGCTCCTTTTACATTCCCGTCGAGGGACCTATGCCCTTCACCACATCACCACACTCGTTTGTGTTTACAAATAGGTAACGAAGCTAAAATTTCTGTGAACCGCAAGGAGTGAACTTCGTTCCAACCAGCGACCAGCTTTTATGGAGCCAGAGCTAGACCTGGTACACGGCCCCGTGATATTCCCGCAACGACGAGGTCCAAAACCTAGTCCCAGTGCATCACGATCCTTTCGGAAGGACAGTCAGGAAGGGGAATCAAGCTCCCAGCGCTGGTTTTGGCTGCGTGTACTGCGTCTCATGGCCAGCAGGTGAATATGATAGAACTCACCCGCTTTACACGCGTCCCATCCACGTTGTAGCTCACTACTGGCCGTCGTCACACTGTGCGAGAGCACATGGTACCGATGTCCTCATTCTTCAACCGAACTTGGACTGGTGGATGGCTGTGGCCATCCATCTCCTCAGAGGATTCAGTTTTCCTGGTTCTACCAAGCGCCTGATCGTCCTAACCATGCGCTTCGAAGTAAGGGCTGGGGTTCACTACTGGTGGAGAAGCGTCAGGGCCGTGGGTGAGCCCGGACAGTTCTCTGCACATCAACGTGTGTTGGAGCTGAAGGCGGTTTTCCATCAAGTCTCCTCGTCGTTTTCATTTCCAGCGGCATCTAGCCGGTTGCAGTATCTTGTCAGGACGGGCAACACTACTGTGGTGTTGTACATCACACTCACCCCACAAAGCTGTCCTTTGAGGTGGTAAAAGTGTTCAACTTGGTAGTAAAAGAGGCAGAAACATAATGGGATCCTCCTCTGACGGTCCACGATGGCCAAATCGCTGGAATCACGTTTGAATATAGGAATATGAATGTTGTGAATATTTTTTGGGGGGCTCCTCTTCTACCATGGGATGCAACTTGTTTATGAGCGGACATTGGAAAAAAGAGGTATTTATCCAAAAACGTGAGTTATCAAATCATTTTCTGATTTATATGAAATAACTGTATGGTGCAACATGGACAAAGGTACGGACATTCATGCATGTCATGGCCAGTGTCTGGGTGCCACACGATTGTGTGTTTTTTGCTGTTGTTGGTCGATGATCAGTCGTTGTTGGAATAATTCCAAAAAACAACATTGAATAGAATTTCCTTACTAAAGATTTTGATCATACACTGTACTAAAAATGTTCCTAATTTTACCAGACTTACCTTTTAACGTACGGTATTTAACCCCAATTATTAAAATCCCACGCTTTTAGTACCTATACCTAACATAAAATACAATTGGCAAGAGAAAAACATGTAAATTAAATAGTGGCCTAAAAAAATAATACTACACATTTCGAAAAAAAAGGTAGTATTTATACGCTGACGTTATTATATTTTCAGTAATATTACTTTTGTAACTTGCTTGTTTTTAATGTAAGAATACGAACTATGAAAATCGTTTTACCTATAAAATGTGTTAAAAACGTCGTAATGTAACGTCATAAAAGGCCAATATATTTGTCCTATCATTTTTAAAAATAAATTTAAACAATTCTTTTCCTATTTTTGTATTATATGTAGTGTACACACCATATATATATATATATTGATTTTTAGCATCTTCTATCAGTAAAGTCATGTAGTCTAGTGGATAAGGTTTAGACTTGTAATCTTAAGGCCCTGTTTCGGAATTATGTAAGGAATGTATTAAGTTGATTCATATGATCATTAAGTCATTGTGACATTAGAAGTGTCCATTACCATATAAAACAAAGTATATAAACTGGTTTCAATCTTTTTTCTTCACGTTTTCCCTTTGTTATGACTTTTTTCAAAATTGTTTGCCTGAAATATAAATTTTTTACAACCACAGTCGGTTTAAAGTAAATTTACAAACGTTTGTATGATGCCATAGCTAAAACGTGAACATTTGGTCCCAGAGGATAATAACGTTTTATTCTAATATTGTTTTTTTAAATCAAGTTCAAAAACAACAAATAAAACGTTTGTTGAAGCTGCGATTTTTACGCCGTTATTTTACGTTCCCTGCAATGGTTCGTATTTTTACGGCTCAGTTATTTTACGTTATGCATGTAGGAGTCCCAGCTGCAGTCAAATGCCTGTTTTTTTACAGGTTATTGTTTAACAGTGTACAACACCACGTTTTTGACTCGGTTTCATTGTACATAATGAAATCGTGCTCAACTTAACCCCGGGAAGATAGAGATTTTGACATAGCCCATTGGGAAATGATATAGATACCAGGGGCGTCGGACACAAAATAAAGGGTACGGATGGACGGGGGTCGGGGGTTTACCCCAGCGGTGATGATCCAAGGGGGCAGAGCCCCTGTGTGGATAAGGGGCGAATTCACTTAAGCCAGCGATTTTCGTTCATGGGGAGATCATACTTGTACAGGAAAGTTATATAGGAATAATAAAAATTAGTTTGTATATTAGAGGTATAAGATCAGAAAAAAGATTGGACCGTAGGCATATACGTGTTGTTAGCATGTTGTGGCGGACGAAGAGAGCACTGGGACGTAAAGGAATATAAACCGAACAAACCAAAAATCACTTTGTCTTTCTCTCTTCCCTTCTTTTTTTTTGTCTTTTTCCTTTTTTTTTTTTTTTACGCAAAAACGTGGTATACGGGACAATCCGTACATCCGTCCCGGTTCCGGACGCCTCTGATAGATACAGGGATAATGACGTTTCAACAAAAAGAATGAAATGCGTGACGCCTAGGCCGAAACCAATGGGCCTAACTGTATTTTTATTTTTAGTTTTGCAACCAGTTGGAGTTGTAGTTTTGACAGCTTTAAGTGAAGGATCTCTAATGGTTGATGCAGCGCAGAGTGACTGACAACAGACAAGAGTTTGTATATGTAGATCTTCTCCGAAATGGACCTGTTTCCTTTCGACTGCAAAAAGTGGAGTTAAAACAAAAACTAATAAAGATTAATGTCTCTAATTCTGCATTGTTTCGTTTTCATAATACAACATCGTTTCTAGAAATTACTTTAACAACTGGAAAATCATCACCAATATCAGAAATCGTGTGCATTATTTTTGTTCAATCACGGACCAAGCTTCACTTATGTCATGTCAGTCGCACAAAAAAAAACATATCACATGGCAAACATTATCGCGGGTACCGCTAGATATAAAGGACCACATGTATCATGACTATCACACATGTTTACTTTAATTCGTTCTCGTTGGGATAATGTAATGACATTAAATAATAATAAAATACACTGGCTTTTATAAAGCGTCATTATCCTTCAAGATCACAGCGCTGTTAACAGCCTATTAATATTACGCTGCCATCAGGAAATCGTCACCAATCAATTCGCTTCAACTAGGCCCTGGCCACCTTCCAAATATAGGCCTGAATATGCTGCATTGAAAAACAAGTATATTGGTTTGATTGATTACCCAACACATAAAATTACCAAAGTGGAAACTTTCTCTAATTTGTATTTTCGCGCGAGGTTGATACCTAAACAATGTACACAAGCAACAAGCCTAATTTCCCGAAAACAAAAGATGGCTCGTTCTTGTATAGAGCGGGATAGTCACCTTGGATTTTTTTCGACTAATATTTAAATTATTAAAAATGTAGTATCACAAAAAATGGTTTTTTGTTTGTGTGTTTATAGTATTTTTAATTACCAAGATTATTCAACTCGATATACAAGTTTATCGATAATATTCCCAAAATCCTAAATCCATGATAAATAAATATAAAATTATATGTCATTTATCTTTGGCTTAAAGAAGAAAACAATTAAATTAACAAGTATTTGTAGATGGTAGTAACATAAGTCTAAAGAAATTGTAGCCACCATAGGTCAAAGGTTCACCTGATATGCGCAAACATGCTTTTTTTTTTGTACACTCCCGTAGTGATTAGGTGGGCTAACGAGAATTGTACATTCATCAGTGGAGTAAGTTGCCCGTTAACAAAATTATTTTCTTCATCATTGGAACTTTGTATATTAATATCGTATTTTAAAAATATGCACTGACATGGGATTGAGGTTTAATCTTTTTTATATAATTTTCATCAAATTTCACTTGTTTAATATAATTCGTATTGATAAATAATAGTCTGTACATCTGATTTCTTTAAATTTTACTAATAGTTTTACCTATGAAGTCTTTTTTCCCGATTCAAAAAAAAATCTTATCTACCATCTGTATCCATTTTTATTTTGGTCTAACCCTAGCTCATTTGTATTTTTTTGCTACGGCAATTTAAAGGTCTAGCTTGCTTTTGGCATATTTATTGTGCTTTCCTATTGAGCAATTATTGTTCACAATTTATTTGAATTATTTCTTTTTTAATTCTTAAGTAGGGACATTTTTTAAATTATCTGAACTGTATTTAATAAAACAACCCTCTCTCATTTCCATTTTTATAATATCCACGTCATTATCATTATATCTTTCATTATCTTTTGTTCATTGACATATAGTTTTGTATGCTCATCATCTAAAAGATGAACGCTGAAATCTGAAATGCCCCAGTTGTTTCATAATTCGATATAATACAAATCTCTCCAGTAAGATATCATAATTTGCAGAAACCTACTACTACATGTAGGACAGATGGCCCTATCTCACTTTAGGATCAGGCACAGGCGATGTGCGACATGTGACTTTAACGATAGCGGACCGTCTTATGCGAGCCGCACTTCACGTTAAAATACTGTGAACCGCACGCGGTAACTCTCCGTAAACACTATTTTATATTCTTATAATAGAAAAATGTCGTGTATAATTGATAGGTAGGTTGCACAGCCGCGTACTCTTTTTGACCTACTGTCCCCCGGAAATTGCCAGATGATGGCAATTTTGCTCATTTTGGAATCATTTTGTCAAATTTCGCTATCCCCCTTTTGAAAAACAAACTTGGCCACTCTTCTTGCACCCCACGCCCCCGGAAATGGTTGTGTGTTTATGCCTCCGCCTACAAATTTTACAAAGGCAGGCATTTAAAACTTTAAGCCAGAACTTTGAGAATGGGACTTCAATTTTAAACAGACTTTTTAAAGTTAACATGGGTATAATAATTTTTAGTAGTGGTCAATTTGTTTGATTTTATAGCGGCCATTTTTAATTTTGTTATTTTGTTAAAAATTACCAATGAGTATTGAGACACGAACTAGGGCCGCAGGACCTCCATTATATTGTACTTGTACTCAATTACGAGTATGAGTATTTTGTACTCGAGTAGTATATATAAGTGGTACAACCAAACTCTGACTGCAGTTCGAAGGATGATGGTTTGACGTTAAAAGTATAATCTTTTTTCTTTTGTTAGGGGTGGGCAGTAAAGTTACAAATTTTTTTTAAATCGTGTAGATTCTATGGCCATTTTGGCTCACTGAAGATAATTTTTGGGGTTGGTTCCATGGCTTTTACGGTTTGCACATACAGTCCATGGGCCTTTTGAGGTTAAATTAATTATTTGCCATATTTGCCAAATAAAACTAAATGACAACTATGTAACATGAACCGTGTGCTAGGTATAGGTTCTAGTTATATTGCCTCCCGTTGTAAAACTAGAGGTTTCCAAAATAAATAACCAAGTTCTGATCGTCTAAATCCAATGAAAAATGTATGTATTTACAGAAAAGGGAGTGTTAGTCGCTTTCTTTAGCACAGCTACAACTTTACCTAATCCCCTACTGGTTTAAATATTTTTCGAAGAACAGGAATACACTCTTTACACCAATGAATTGCCTCGTTAGTATATAATAATAGTACCACACTTGCACATGCTCCTGGTATGAAACCACCCAGTACCATCAACGGTTTAGAAGTATGCTAACGGTTGCAAAGGCTTCTTGACCTTACATACATAGACTCCGTCAATATGTTCCTCACGCCACAAACTCGTGGGCTTGTTTTGTGTTCTTTTCATTGCCTTGCTCAATTTGAAGGAGTTTTGGAAAAATATATTTTCTCGCCATTAAGATAAATTTGCCGATTATTTTCTTGACATTATTTGCCTCTTCAACCTTAAAGGCACTATTGGTGATTCTGCAAAATCAGGAGGAAGATCGTGTTTGTTTTTTTGTTTTTCCAAAAGTAGCAGAAAAGCCCATAGACTTCATGTACAAAAACTAAAACTCCACAAGAACCGACCTAAACAATTTATCTGAGTGAAAAAGCTAGCCTGATTCATTTTCCAGGAGCAAAATGCCATAGAATATGTGCGGTTTTAACAAAAGATTGGTTAAAACAAGTTCCTCATTGCCCACCCCTACTTTTGTAGATAACTTGATATGATAGGATTGCTGCTACACTCCTAATCAGGCAACATTTTTTTTTTTCTACATTTACAAAATAAGTGTGAAAGATCTGAGTGTGGTTTTAATAATAACGAACAAAGGTATTTCCTATTATAATAAAATAAATTGCTGGTCTTTACTGCGAGTATACCGCCGTACGGATGACACTATTTTACGCGAAGTGCTGGTTCGCATAAGACCGTTCCCTCTATCGGCAAAAAACGCATGTCGCAATGTCTGTGCTGATCCTAAAAAATGGTGTATAGCGCCAACTGTTCCTAATATCGTCTATAGTATTTTGCTAATTAAGATCTTAGTAGTACAATTATTTAGGAATTGCGTACACACTAACATCTATGAACATGATGGAGATCTGGGTATTATGTAAGTGATTTCATATAGATAAAACCCCAAATGATGCGTGACTTTGTCTTGGATACAGAAAGGCCTGAAAGGGAAATACAAACGGCGTTGCTTTTCATTGCTTAATTTTCAATACAAAAACAAATGAGGCTTAAATTTAATATTTCGCCTATAGTAAATTAGAAAATTTCACAATTGTGGTACCAAAGAAACATTTATCATCTTAATCCTTTCCGTGGGGACATTTTGATTAGAAAAGTTTACATTTGTAAAAAAATCATAATTTTCACATTTTTCGGGTCACCCTGTATGTGAATAAATCTCTGTTGAACTTTAAATTACCTCTTACTATATGTCTAGAGTCGACTTTCAGAACCATGGCCGAATCTCAAATCTCAAATATGATTCTTGACGCTATCTTAAAATTACCGATGATTGAACATAATGAGAACCAGGGTGTTTGGGAACAAATGGTACCAACTCTAGCTTTGTTGGCAGAAGTGCTGCCAGGATTTTGCTCTAATATTTACAGTATTTTCACAGTAAATTTTAGTACTTAAAGGCGGATAGAGATTCCCGATGAAGGGCGCCCCAATTTTAAAAAAAAATGTGTTTTTTGCGTACATTAATGCTTGTCCATATACTAATCACGTGTGAAATAGCTAGGCTCAAATCAAAGGCCTTCAATAGAAAATCACATCTTTGTTTAAAATTCCGGATCGGAAATTTTGTTATAACATCTCCTTGGACTGTGATAATACACATTAAATGTTACTGCATCAAAACGAAACTCGATTCATTCAAATTTTGGAATTGAGAATTTAGGTGACCATCTCTAGTATAGTTGGATTATTTTTATTAATATATTAAAAATATATTCAGAAAATCTCGAGTCAGACTTTAATCGATATTTGAAAATTAATAATACTGTATAATAATGTAGAAGTTTTTGTCAAAGACGCTCAAAATTTAGGTCCACAAACGTAACAGGATCGCCGAAGTCCGAGCGGAACGCACGTGTGAGTTTCTGGTCTGATATTATGGTCCAGGACAATAAGCAGTTAAATTATATCAAAGGCAGACTATTCACTGTTTTCGACTTCAATCGCCAACTCTGATGTTGTTAATTGCAATTTTTAACTACCAAGATAATGTAAACATTTTACACCTGGAGTGGGGATCGAAACCACGATTTTCGGATTATAAAACGAGCGCTACGGACGCACGCCACACAATCGAGCCGTCAGAAAACGCTCTTGTAATACTTAAAAAACACATTAACAAATAAAGCGACCTAATAACGAATAGCGCCGCTATGAGACGAGTTGAAAGGACCATATCTTCGGGCCACAAAAAATCATATCACCGCGAGCGGATCAGGCCCTAGAGTTCCTAAATGAGAGGGCGCTATATATACGCACACTTGTATAGAGAATGTAGAAACAACATATATAAAACCGCAAGCCTTGATTAAATGCTAATAATATTGTTGATATTCTTCAAAACTCGAACAAACGTTCCTCTTTTAAACTTACTCATAATAGGCCTGGACATTTGCTGCATTGGTAAAAAAAACAAGGTAATGTGCCAGTGCCGCTATAAATAAAAAAAAATATTGGATTATCACAAACACTGTTTTAGTTTTTGTTTGGTTTGTTTTACATGTTCTAATTAATCGGTGAAAAATCCCAGAGTTGTCCACATCGATATACAAGTTTATCGATAACAAATATTCCTAAAATCTTAAAGTCCCGATAAATACATTACGACATGTCCAGCTTATTTATTTGTATATGGTGACAAACATAAGTTCTACATACAGCCGTAGCCACCATGGGGCCATGGTCACATTTACACTGTTGCTCATAAGTTGGAATAAAATATTTTTTTAACACCACTTTTATGGACATGATTCTTACAGTGTGAGTTATTATGATATCTCTAAGATGAATAATCGCCACCTCCTTGATTGATCAGTCCTTTTCCGAACATATCACACAACACCATGAACTTAGTGTCCACAATTAACCCTTTACGGACCGTGTCCTTAATCCTGAAAGGAACAGCAGATTTAAGGATTTTGTTTACAATTTTGTCAACACCATTCGTTGTAAACAGATAACTTATTTTGGGTGATTTCATGAATCGATATGTTCCATAGTACTGTCTTAAATGTCAATCAGTCACTAATTTCGAGTATAGCCACCCCTGTCAATGAATCAAGGTGCGTCAAAACGTCCCTGTATACTGCCCACAAGGGTTGTTTTATGATGTCAATGGGTAAGCGTTCCCCTCATTGGGTCCGAGCCGGAGCTAACTCCTATAGAGTTTGAGGAAGATTGTCCCTGTTAATTGATGGCTCGGCCTACCCAGGCATTCCCCGATAGGGTTCATATCAGGGGAGCAGCAGGCCGTGGGTAATCTGCTCCACCCCCCTCTGCATCAAAGAAATTGTCTCACAATAGGGGCCCTGGGCGGCGTGGCGTTGTCGTACGTCTTGCAGCCGAAAATTGTTTTGGCATAACCCTCTTGCTGCGGCCGGCAGTGGTTTTCCAGAATGTCCTATACACGACGGTTGTTCAAGTTTCCATTGGGCACCACCAGTGTGTTTTTTCCTCCTCCATAATGAATATCGGCCCATAACATCCATTGAGCCGTGTCACCGTCTTGAGTCGATTCCTGAATACAGTCATCTCGGAGGTTTCCCCACGTTAATCGACGAACCCTTCGTCTTCCAATCTTGAGGGTCAAGGATGTAGCGGCTCTCGTCCATAAAGACACATACCGCCAGTGGTCCGAACTGTATTTTTCCTGCGCCCCCTAGCACAAGCGAAGTATAGCACTTCTGTGGTGAACGGTTAGGGTGGACATTTGGTCATGGTCGTCCTTGTTCGGTTACCATGTTGAAGCAATCTATTCCGATTTACAGTGGGCTGGAAACCTTGATTCCAAAAAAAAATATGTCTTCTCCACAAACGACGAAGGCAGCTCGTTGTTGCATTTTCGGTCTCTACGGCCACAGATACGCAGTCGTCGATCATCTCGAGGGCAATGTGGGTCCAGTGGATATGACCGCCGACTCATGATCTAAGGTACTGGGTTCGAGCCCCGCTGTAGCCAATGTGTTGTGCACTTGGGCAAGGCCTTTACCCCTCGCTTTGCTTCGTCGACCCAGCGATATTCGGGTAGCTAGTTATGGAAATTTACAATCTAAGTGCTGATAGGATGGTGCGCGTGTTGGCCATCATGCCGACCTAGGTGAAGCGAGTTTTGATTGTGACGATTTACTGATGGCAGTGTAATAAATAGGCAACAGCCTTGATCTTGATGAAATGGCACATTAAATGTTACTGCATCAAAACGAAACTCGATTCATTCAAATTTGGAATTGAGAATTTAGGTGACCATCTCTAGTATAGTTGGATTATTTTTATTAATATATTAAAAATATATTCAGAAAATCTCGAGTCAGACTTTAATCGATATTTGAAAATTAATAATACTGTATAATAATGTAGAAGTTTTTGTCAAAGACGCTCAAAATTTAGGTCCACAAACGTAACAGGATCGCCGAAGTCCGAGCGGAACGCACGTGTGAGTTTCTGGTCTGATATTTATGGTCCAGGACAATAAGCAGTTAAATTATATCAAAGGCAGACTATTCACTGTTTTCGACTTCAATCGCCAACTCTGATGTTGTTAATTGCAATTTTTAACTACCAAGATAATGTAAACATTTTACACCTGGAGTGGGGATCGAAACCACGATTTTCGGATTATAAAACGAGCGCTACGGACGCACGCCACACAATCGAGCCGTCAGAAAACGCTCTTGTAATACTTAAAAAACACATTAACAAATAAAGCGACCTAATAACGAATAGCGCCGCTATGAGACGAGTTGAAAGGACCATATCTTCGGGCCACAAAAAATCATATCACCGCGAGCGGATCAGGCCCTAGAGTTCCTAAATGAGAGGGCGCTATATATACGCACACTTGTATAGAGAATGTAGAAACAACATATATAAAACCGCAAGCCTTGATGAAATGCTAATAATATTGTTGATATTCTTCAAAACTCGAACAAACGTTCCTCTTTTAACTTACTCATAATAGGCCTGACTTTGCTGCTTGGTAAAAAGGTAATGTGCCAGTGCCGCTATAATAAAAAAAATATTGGATTATCACAAAACATGTTAGTTTTGTTGTTTGTTACTAAGTTTAATTAATCTGTGAAAATCCACAGAGTTTCAAATCGATATACAAGTTATCGATAACACTATTCCTAAAATCTTAAATCCCGGATAAATAAAATCTACTGTCAGCTATTTGGATATGGTACCAAACATAAGTCTACATACATGCGTAGCCACAATGGGCCATGGTCACATGCCACTGTGCTCATAAGTTGAATAAAATATTTTTTTACCACTTTTTATTGAATGATTCTTACAGGGTGAGTTATTTATGATATTCGGAGTGAATATCGCCACACTACTTGATTGAACAATCTCTTTCGAACATATCACCATGACCTTAGTCCACAATTAACCCTTAACGAACTGTATCCTTAGCCGAACAGGAAACAGCAGCTTGAAGGATTTTTGTTACAATTTTTCACAACCAGTCAGTTTTACAGATAACATATTTTTGGGGGATTTCATGCATAGGCATTTTCAATAGTACTGTCTTAAATGACAATCAGTCACTAATATCGGTATGACCCCATGTCATGAATCAGTGCGTCAAAACGTCGCGGTATACGTCCACAAGGTGTTTTATGATGTCAAGGGGTTGAGCGTCCACTCATTGAGTCCGAGCCTGTGCTAACTCCTGTAGAGTTGAGGAAGATTGTCCCTGTCATGATGCTCGGCCTATCCCAGGCATTCTCGATAGGGTTCATATCAGGGGAGCAAGCAGGCCGTGGTATCTTGCTACACCCCCTATGCATCAATAGCAAATGTTCTTCACAATAGCGGCCCTGCGCGGCGTGCGAGTTGTCGTATTGCAGCCGAAAATTGTTTGCATTAACAAAAACCCTGCTTGCATGCGGCCAGGCACCCGTGGTTTTTCAAGAATGTCATGATACACGACGGTGTTCAACGTTTCCATTGGCACCACCAGTGATGGGTTTCCTCCATAACGAATATCGGGCCCATTACCATAATTGAGCCGGTCACCGTCTTGAGTCGATTCCTGAATACAGTCATCTCGGAGGTCGCACCACGTAATCGACGACACCCTTCGTCTTCCATCTTGAGTCAAGGATGTAGCGGCTAGTCGGCTCTCTCTCCAATAAACACAACATTCCGCCATTGTTTGAGCTGTAATCTTCTATGCCCTAGCCCAGCGAAGTCAAACAACTCTGTGGTGAACGGTTAGGTGTGGAACATTGGTAATTCGTCTTGTTCGGTTACCATGGTGAAGCAAATCTCCGATTTCAGTTGGCTGGAAAACGTTGATCAATAAGGTCGTTCCACAACGAAGAAGGAGTCGTTGGCATTTCCGGGCTCTCGGCACAGATTAAGCAGTCGGCGACATAGCGAGGGCACATGTGGTCCAGTGGATATGACCGACGAACTCATGATGGGAAGGTACGGGTTCGAGCCCCGCTGTAGCCACTGTGTTGGCACTTGGGCAAAGCACTTTACCTCGCCTGCTTCGTCGACCCAAGCGATATTCGGGTAGCTGTTAGGGGGAAATACAATCTAAGTGCTGATAGGATTGTGCGCTTGGCCAGCTGCCGACCGAGGTGAAGCAGGATGGTGATTGTGACGTTTCCTGATGGCAGGGAATAATAATAGGCAATAGAGCTGTGATCTTGATGAAATGGCGCCCATTTATAAAAGCCAGTGTATATCCTTTGAAGGTGTGGGAGTTTTGCACTTTACGCGGGCCCGGGACATGGAAACCATTGTAAGTTGCGCTGGATTATTTTAAATCACTTAAACTATATGAGGAAAAAGGAATCCTAAAAAGTATAGTTTTGATTATGGTAAGTGTTTACTTAAAGGTCAATGTACAATGAATTATGTTGCACTGATCATTTTACCAACATCCCACATGACAAAAACCTGATACCCAAATCTATTCCTTATGACACATTAAGATAGATGAACAATTTGTTTCATTTTTAACAAAATCGGAGAGCACTTCTGAATTTTAAACTCTGTACAAATGGAAATGACCTTTTTTTTAAATTTTAGGCATTGTTTACCCTATGTCTCGCAAACGAAGGGAATTGGTAATTAGAATAATTATTATCGGGATCGATCCCGATAATAATTCAACGGCTGCTTGAAACGGCCTTCCAAGTTGAAATAGCCAGGAAATGCCCCATGTACGGTTTACGCTCATCCATAGTTGTTTATTTGTTAGGCAGTCAAGTTAGAGGTTATTTTCTCGAGGGGCAATATTTCATCATGGACGGATGCTTTGCCAGCTCTGCCGTTAAGTCCAATCTGGGATCCCAATTCTAATTACAAAATCGTTATGTTATGAAGTAAATACGCATTGTTTATCATTTCGTTCGCGGATTAGTTCCTAGACAAATACCAAACGTAAAATGTGTCAAAATAATCACATTTGAAAATTGGGGGCGCTCTTAAAAAATGTGCCAATATTGCTTTAAGTATCAGTTATAAATTGGGAATTTTACTATATATGTAATGTTGTTTTGGAAATACCAAATTCATGAACCAATTACAAATCATGTAAAATCGGTTATATTCTATAAAATTCAAGATCACTTGTGCACAAGGCTTGTTTATTAGGGTTTGAAAGGTATTTGACTTAGAGCCTCAAGACCGTATAAAAGGAATCGGGTTTCGGCCTTGGGAATTGAATTGAGATAAATTAGCCTATTGTTCAGAATTTACACCTTAAAAGGTGGTGATAATTTGCAAACATTGTGCAATTTTGGCACTACAAATTCTGTGTGTATTACATGTTACTAATGTGTACTACTGTGCACTTGTGTTGTAGGAGTACAATCACAATGCAGTTGATCCAGGAAGTGTTCATGGGCAAATAACTTGGGAGAAGTTTGATGAGCATTTAGGACTTGAGGTGAAACATGCCATCTGCACATACATGTAAAATCTATTAAAAAAAAAAAAAAAAAACAACTGATTAAAACCTAGTGCAGGATGAATCCTATTTGGAAAGGATTCAGGCTGTTCAGGAACAAGTGAGAGTGATGATTAAGAACGTGAAATTCAAAAGGAATTAGAAAATAGAGTTGAAAAGATGGAGATGGAACAAAAAGAAAAGGAATGCAAATTCAGACGGAACAGAAACAAAGGAATGAATTAGAAAAAAGAAAAAATTGCCAAATTGAGAAGGAAAAAGCATTGGGAAGGAAAAATTGAAAAATACAAAAAGAAAGCAAACAAAAAGAGATGGAATTAAAACAGCAACTGGATATGAAAAAGAAAAGAGACGTGAAGCTCAGGTAGAGTTAGAAAAATTGAAACAACAGGCTAGCTCGTCAGACTCTTCAGCCCTCGGTTTGATGCGGCGAAAAAATTTAGCCTGGTTCCAAAATTTCAGGAAAAGAAGTAGGACAAAATACGTTTTCACTTAGAAAAGTGACAAATAGTTTGAAATGGCCAAGGAATCTTGGACTTGTTGTTACAGTCAGTGTTCATTGGTAAAGATCGAGAATATATTCGGCCATGTCATTAGACAGATGTGTGATTATGACGAGGTAAGCAGGCAGTGCTCAAGCATATGAATTGGTACCAGAGGCATATAGACAAAAATTCAGGCCTTGTCAGAAAAAGGAAGACCAGACCCATGTTGAATTTGCCCGTGTAACGGAACAAATGTTTGATCGCTGGCTTCTCTCGAAAGAAGTCGGGCAAAATTTTGGTTCAACTTAGGAGTTGCTGCTAGTTTGAAGAGTTTAAACAGTGTCTACATCCAGATATAAAAACACATCTGGATGAAATTGACAGTTTGCGTGAAGCATCCGTAAAGGCCGACGACTATTCTTTGACTCACAAATTAAGTAATATAGTCGGCCTAGCCAGACTTTAATAGGTACAACAAAGACAACAATAAGTCGGGTTCAACCAAAGACTCTCATGGTAAGCAATCGGGGGGGGGGGAATCCCAGTCAGGGTTCCCTGAAAGGGAGTAAAGAAAGTTAATGTTGCAATCAAAAACATGGATGGGACCCAAATCACAGTTCACATGCATCACTGTAAAAAGCCAGGACAGAAAGGTTCACGGTGTTGGGAAGATACATGGCTATCCACCAAAATGGAGAGAGCCAAACAATGAGTCCAAACCAATAGGTTGTGCAGTTACTTTGATGTCTAAAGGTCATTCTTCTGTTCAAAAACAAGAAATCCATAAAAGGGAATTGACACAAAAAAAAAGTAAGGGATGACTTTTAAGCCTTTTGTTTTAGAGGGATTTGTGTAATTTCGGTTGATAGTGTAGATCCAAAACCCATTAGATCATGCGGGACACGTGCTGCCGCAGCAGTCAATGAATTGGAAGATGCACTTCCATTTGATATGAGAGTCTGCCACAAGGACTAGTTCATTGATTTCAGGGGATAGGTATGATTGTATAGTGTCCCTCTTCACAAATGAATTTGAAATCAGATTGGGTTGGGAACTTTCACAGTTGGTGTTAGACAAGAACTCCCAGTAAAAGGGTATCCATGTTTTATGGAATGATTTGGCAAGGGGAAATTATTCCCAGGATCCCATAGTTTCCCAGGTGCCCTGATACAGTGGATAATCAGCCACTGAGCACAAAAAAAGTGAACAAGCTGGTAAACAATGAAAAAAATCCAGACCCTGAGCACAAAAAAAGTGACAAGTGGTAAACAATGAAAATCCAGCCGCTGAGATGCTAGAGTTAGGACTGTAAAGGAGACCCTTCAAGCCATGACAAGCTGGTAAATGAGCAGTACAATGACCCAGTACTTAGGAATTAGGTGAGAGGCATTGACACAAACAGGAAGCCGAGCAAACTCCTGCATGTTTCTACAAGCAAACTAGTTCTCATGAGAAAATGGCGGCCCACTGATGCACGTTGTAGATGAGAATGGAGGTGGAAACACCCCCCCACTCCCTGAGGCATTGAAATCACCAGGAGAAGGAGGTGTTCATCAATTGGGATACCCTTGATTACGGCGTCAAGGTTGTCATAGAATTCATTCGTGCTTCAGAAGGGGAAGTCAGGGTTGGAGCCTAAACCCACTGATGAGGAAGACTGGGCTAATCGCTGGTTGTGCAGGCGAAGTGTATGAAGGCGTTCGATCCAACCGTTACAGGCTCCACTGAACTCAGTAAGGAGTTACTAACTGCCAAACCAACGCCAAATTCACGAGGTTCTTTTCTGTGTTTCCCTTGACAAAAGAATGTGTCGTCCTTTTCCTTGAGTGTACCAGAATCTGCTAGACGTGTCTCTTGTAAGGTGGCTATGTCGACTTTTGAATTAGAGGAAGGAGGCTCATTATTAATGATGGCTGATCTGCGAATAATCATTTATATCTTTCAGAGTTGTCACTAAAGACAGTGGTGCATGGTACGGCACATTCCACAACAGCCCAGTGAAGGGAGTTGGTTTGTGCGGTTTTATCTTGATCTTGCCAGGGTGCAGTAGTTGCAGTCGCTTTTCATGACTTGCACCCTATGAGGAAGACTAACTTTGGCCGGGGACAGCACCCATTGGATTCTGCGAGCCCCGCTTAAGGCGGGCGGTAGCTGTCCAGTAAGATGCGATGATCTCTCCCACCGTCTGAAGTAGCCCCTGGCGCGATATCTACGCCAATCAGCCAAAGTAGCTATAAACACGAGTGAGGTTGACTGATACTTCCCTGTTGGTTCTACGCTATGAAGCGAAACTGGAGTGTCCTCTCCAGGGCGCAAAGCCAGGGCCATTGCTTATGGAGATCCGTATGTTTCCCATGCAATGAATCCCCCTCTCCAAGATGAAGACCATCAAAAGGAACGTCGGAAAGAACGTTACAGTTTGTGCCAGCAGCGGAGCAGGTGGCCGCAACTGGTGAGAGAGAGCGTCAGTCGCCTACGGGACTCAACTCCGGATTTATCCTCGGGGTTGTCTCCCCCAGCCTTTCCTGCAATAAGGGAGTCTACAAGGCAGCAGATACGAGAAACGTCCGGAACACACTGGCCGTTGAACCGGGTGGTTTCTTCCGCCCTAATGCTGGTAGTTCAGCCAGCATATAGGGTATGTAATGGCCAAATCACGAGCCTAACCTATAAGGAGATAAATGAATTTGTTACAGCATTTGGTCCAGTTGCAAACCACCGGGAGTATGGCGATACACTGTTCCACCAACCACGTACATTTTGGGAGTATGTCCCGCAAGTTAAATGTATTGTTGTATCGGACTTTAACTTCCAGGGCACAGGTGTGCCTTTGCCCTACCTAACTGATGTTAATCCTCTAAACCTAGGCAACTGGAATGCTGGGAAGAAATACAGAACTAGGCAAACAGGAGGAAAAAGAGCTATGGGAGGTAGAGGTCGCTCAAAATGCCCCAATATGGCATAGACACAAATCCAAGCCCCCACCACCAATACTGGGGATGATATACGGTGAAGTATTAGTGTCGTTGAGGGTTTTATTTAACCTTGTCGTTTTTAACTGCTGGACAAAAGTAACCTTCAGACTGAGAAGATTCCAATGGATATTACTGAGGATTATAATGGGACTTGTTGTTTCACTGTGAGGACATATCTCTTGAACTGAAACTGCCGTTGGAATAATAAAGGAGGCGATATAGCACATTTTGTGAAGATGCGCCCCATTTTTCAAAAATTTGAGATTTTTACACGGTGGCATTGGTAATTGGCAAGTTAAACTATACTGTGTGAATGGTTAGCTCGAAAATGTCTATGTCTCGCAAACGAAGGAATTTGTAATTAGATAATTATTTCGGGATCCCCGATAATAATTCAACGGGCTGCTTTGAAACGGCTTTCCAATGTGAAATAGCCGGAAATAGCGCGATGTACGTGTTTACGCTCACCATCGTGTTCTATGGTTTTCAGGCAAGTAAGTTAGAGGTTATTTGCGCAGGTGGCACTATTCATCATGACGGATGCATTCCAGCTCTGCCGTTAAGTCCAATCTGGGATCCCAATTTATTACCAATCTTATTTTATGAGAAATACGCATTTTTTAATCATTCTCGTTCGCAGGATAGTTTTTAGACAATACCAACGTAACCTGTGCAAAAATATCCATTTTGAAAATGGGAGGCGCTCTTCAAAAAAGGTGCCAATATTTGCTTTAAGTATCCGTTATATAAATTGTGTGTAATTTTACATATAGGTAATGTTGGTTTGGACATACCAAATTCATGAACCATTACCAAATCATTAAATCGGTTATATATATAAAAAATTCAGATCACTTGGCACAAGGCTTGTTTATTAGTGTTTGAAAGGTTTTCTGACCTTAGACGGCCTACCAGACGTCGATACAGAATGAGGAGGTTCGTCCTTCGGGAATTGAATGAATATAAATTTGAGAGCCTTATGTTCAAGAATTTACCTTAAAAGTGTGGTGATAATATTTGCAACCAGGTGCACAGTTTGGCAACAAAATTCTGGTGTATTACATGTTACTAATGGGTACTACTGTGTATTGTGTTGTAGAGTACAAATCACCAATGCAAGTTGATCCCGAAGTGTTAATAGGAGCAAAAACTGGGGGAGAAGTTGATGAGCTGAGAAACCTGAGTTAATGAGTTAGACAAAGCATTTTGGATTGTGCTAACATGCATGCGAAAATCAGGTTATAAAAAAACACACTGCCTGATTAAAAACCTTAGTTCAGGGATATGAATCCGATTGGAAAGGATTCAGGCTGTTCAGGAACAAGTTGAGAGTGACTGCAAGAACTTGAAATTCAAAAAGGAATTAAAATAGAGTTGAAAAGATTGAGATGGAACAAAAGAAAAGGAATGCAAATTCAGAAGGAAACAGAAAACAAACGGAAATGAATTAGAAAAAGAAAAATTGCCAAATGGAAGGAAAAAAGATGGAAAAAGGAAAAATTGAAAATACAAACAGAAAGCAACAATAAGAGAGAATTACAACAGCAAATGGATATGAAAGAGAAGAAGAGGAGCTTGAAGCTCAGGTAGAGTTAGAAAAATTGACACACACAGGCTAGCTCGTCAGACTCTACAACCCTCTTGTTTTGATGCAGCGAAAATTATTCGCCTGGTTCCAAAATTCAGGAACAAGAAGTAGACAAAGACTTCTTACACTTTGAGAATAATTGCCAATAGTTTGAAATGGCCCAAGGAATCTTGACTGTTGTACAGTCCGTGTTATGGTATAAAGCTCGAGAAATTATATTCGGCCAGGTCATTAGACAGAGTAGTGATTATGACGAGGTTAAGCAGGCAGTTCTCAAAGCATATGTGATGTTAACAGAGGCATATAGACAAAATTCAGGTCTGTCAGAAAAGGATGACCCGACCCATGTTGAATTTGCCCGTGGTAAAGGAAACAAAATGTTGATCGCTGGCTTCTCTCTAAAGAAGGCTAACTTTTGGTCAACTTAGGGCGTTGATGTTAGCTGAAGCGTTAAACAGTTGTCGACATCAGATATCAAAACACATCTGGATGAAAACCAAAATGGACAGTTTGCGTGAAGCAGCGTAAAGGCCGAACGACGATGCTTGACTCACAAATAAGTAATATAGTAGGCCTAGCCAAGACTTTACTAGGTACACAAGTACACAATTTAAGTCGGGTTTCAAAACAAAGCATCCTCATGGGCCAATCGGGGGGGGGGGGGAATCCCAGTCAGGTTCCCATGAAAAAGGGGAGGTAAAAGAAAGTAATGGTGCTCATCAAACAATGGGATGGGACCCCAATCACAGTTCACATGCAATCACTGTCAGAAGAAGCCCAGGGACATACAAGGTCACGGTGTGGGGGGATACATGCTATCCACCCAAAATGGAGAGACCCAAAAGTGAGTCCAAACAAATAGGTTGTGCAGTTCCTTTGAGGTCTATAAGTTCATTCTTCATGTCAAAACCAGAGAGAAATTCATTTTAAAAGGGAATGACACAGACAAGTACGGGAATGCCTTAAGCCTTTTGTTTTGGAGGGATTGTGTCACTTTCAGGTGATGTTTCGATCCAAAACCATTAGAATCATGCGGGACCCATGCTGCGCGCAGTCCATTATATTGGAAGCTGGCACTCCATTTGTTAATGGAAGTTCCACAGGAACTAGTTCATTGATCAGGGGATAGGTCTGGATTGTATTAGTGTGCCTCTTCACAAAATGAATTGAATCAGACTGGTTTCTGGAACTTCACAGTGGGTGTTAGACAAGACACTCCCAGTAAAAGGGGACCGTTGTAGGGAATATGATTTGGCAGGGGAAAATTATTCAGATCCCATCGTTTCCCAGGTGCCCTGTACAGGGGATAATCAGCCCCTGAGCACAAACAAAGTGCCAAGGCTGGTAAACATGAAAATCCAGCCCTGAGCACAAAAAAAAGTGGACAAGCTGGTAAAACAATGTGGAAAATCCAGCGCTGAGGCTGCTTAGAGTAGGGCTGTAAAGGAAACCCTTGAAGCCATGACAAGCTGGTAAATGAGCATGACAATGCACCCAGTAGGAGGAGTACTTAGGAATTTAGGTGAGAGGGCATTGCCCCAACAGGAGCTCGAGCAAAATTTGTGTAGTTATCTACAACAAAATAGGTCCTCATGAGAAAAGGCGGCCACCTGAAGCACTTGTAGATGAAGAATGGAAGTGTGCATCACATTGTCGTGCAAAGCGTATACATAGGGAGGTGCTAGGGCATAGCCCATGATCGTCCCATGGCAGGACATTAGGTGTGAGAGAAAAAACATGAGAATTAGGAGTCATTTTTGTGGCCTACACTCCGAAAAGATGTGTCTGAGTATTGCAAGACTTGGCACACATGTCAAATGGTGGGCAAGGCCAATAAGAAACTTCTAATGATGCCCTTGCAACCATACCGCATTGAGAGCCATCAGTAGGGTGTGAAATAGATTGCGTTTTAGGACCACCTTCCAAGACAAGTCAGGAAATCAGGTTATTTACGAACCATCATGTGTGGCTTAACAAGATTCATGAGGCTATAACCCTTGAGAAATATTAAGGCACAGAATATAGTGAAAAGCTCTAACAACGTTTTTCACCTTAGTAGGCATTCCAAAATCAATTCAGTATGCTCAAGGACCAAATTTCATGTCAGGTTTGTTTCAACAAGTCATTGACCAGTTGGGAATTTCCGAGTACAGTTCTTCAGCATACCACCCCAGATCCCAGGGGCGCCTAGAAAGGTACCACCAAACATTGAAAACAATGATCAAAACATTGTTTGAATTTGAGCGGGATTGGGATGAGGGAGTTCCTCTCCTGTTATTTCTTAACAGGAGGCTGCAAGAGTCATTAGGATTCAGTCCATTGAGTTGGGGGTTTGGTTTTTTGGTCCACAAAGTTACGGGGAGAACTACTGAAAGAAAAAGTGGTTGTGTGAAAATCCTGCTGTGAATTTGTTAGACTATATGTCTCAATTTAGACACAGGCGCAAAGAGCCCACAGAAATGCCAAACAAAATCTCAAACAGAACCAGCAAAAATGAACACCTGGTTTGCACTTTTTCCATACACGGGCATCCTTGGAAGCCAAGAGTCGGGACCATATGAGATTGAGAACAAAGTGGGGAGACCCTTGACTATGTGATAAAACACCAGGTAGAGTAAAGTCGGACAATTATGTCACATAAATATGCTCAAGAGTATAATGAGAGAGTGTGATAATGTTAAGCCTGCCGGTGTGGTTTCCCCAGCAGTCCAGAGTTAGTGATGAGTGTACAAATGGAGACACAGAGTCAGTACCGGAACAAGACAGCACTGTCAAACACAGAAAAGTATGGGTCAAATTGACAAACGTCTGACCTACTTGCCCGTTCGAACGGGAAACTAGTCATCTCCAGAAAAGAAAGTCAAACAAGGTGAATTGAAGAGTTAATTCATGAGTGGGAAAACATATTTCCTGATGTACCCAGTGAGACACAGGTCATAACCCATGACATTGATGTAGGGACTACCGAAGCTATAAAACAACATACGATCGGGTGAATCCAATTCAAGTGCAGCATTGGCAGAAATGACGGTGAATACTGTTGAAATGGAAAAATAGTTAGAACAAAGAATAGGTGAAATGGAGTCCCCAGTATTCTGTTCCCAAACCTGCTCATTTTGTGTTGTACAGATTTCGAAAAGTCAACCTATGTCCAAAAACGACTCATCACGACCCACGGATTGTATGCAAGATAGAGTTGGAAATGCCAAATTTGTTTAGCAAATTTGATTGTTGAAGGGGTATGGCCAAGTCCCCTCACTGACCGTGCCACAGAAAGTTTTCAGGCCTTTGTACCGCCCGATGGCTATACCCTTAAAAAGAATGGCATTTGGTCTAAATCTCTTCGCCGCAACATTTCAGAGATTTAGTAACAGAGTAGTTGCAGACATAAGAAAATGGTGAAGCCTAAGTGGATGATCTCCTTGTGTTATAGTGAAACATGCGGGAAGAGCACATGAGACCGCCTCCATCAATGTTTTTGAGAAACTATCTGAAGCAGGTTTGACTGTGATTGGTGCTTGAAAATGATTGTGCCATGCAAAAGGTAACATACTTAGGGCAGGTTGTAGGACAAGGGCAACTTAGGCCAATCACTGCAAAAGTTGAAGCCAATTAGAAATTCCCCCCCCACAAAGCAAGAGAGATCTCATGAGATTCTTATGTATTGTCGGGTATTACAGAAAATACTGTTAAAATTTCCCAGAACTTTGCGTGTCCGCTGGACCAACCTTGGTGAAGAAAAATGCCCAAAATTTGTCTGTGGTCCAAGAATGCCAAAAAGCATTTGAGAAAATCAAATTCACCTTTTGATGAATGCGCCAGTTTGATGCACCGGACTTTCAGGAAAAACATCCAAGTGTTGGCAGTTGATGCCCGTGATGTAGGCGTTGGTGGAGTTCTCAGCAAGAGGTTGAAAATGATTGTAGATATCCTGTGGTTATTTTCTCCAGAAGTTTGACAAACATCAGAAAAAATACTTCAACCAAGTGAGAACGAATGGTTTGCATGCTTTGTCATTGCAAATTTTGAAGTAGTGTACTTGAGTACAACAGTGCACCAGTTCTAGTGTACCACGGATTCACAATCCGTTGACGTCATCCCACAAGCTGAAAAACAGAAATCAGAGACTTGTCAGGTGGAGTTAACTCTACAAGAATACAATCTGGGACATAAGACCAATAAAGGAAAGAAAATGTCTTGGCAGATGCCTCTGTCCAGAGCGCCTACATTGGTTCGAAAAATGTGATATTACACTTTATGTAATATAGGGGGGGGTGGGGAAACTGAAGACAGCAATGCAAGAACATTTGACCTGTGTAAACTGTATGTAAAGTTTTTTTTTTTAATGGTTAAAGGTATAAAGCCCGATTTTGGAAATTTTAGACATAACTTAAAAAAAATTTTTCTTTTTAAGGGGGAGGAGGTTATATGGCCTCCATTTTATGATAAACCCTAAAAATATATTTTCTCCAATTAATTTAAGAAAAGATTTACTTCACGGGAAAAGTACTTGTACATATAAAGAGAGAAAGGGACTGTCCCTAGAGCTTGAGATCAAACAACATTGTAAAGATCAGGGAATCCCCACAACGTTATAATGGAAAGTGATGTAAATTAGTGATTGTAAATTTTGTTTAAATCTGATTTATGGTGCGGAGGTTATGTTATGCGCGATCTGAAGGTTAATCTATTTTAAGAATTGGGATCTTATGAATAATGTGTTATTATATGAAAGAAGAAGAACTGCCAGACATGGTCAGCAGTTGCAATCAGCTATAAAGTATGTGTTATAGCTAGTTTTATCTACAATAATGGTAATTATGCTCCACACAGTGCAGGATTTATTATATTTCAATTCCACGTGAGCAGAGGGCTGTAATTATTTTACTGTCGTCTTTGAAGACGAAAGTGCGGGGAATCAAAATAGGAGATTCCAAATGGGACAGATAGCAAATCGTGGTGTATCTTGGACTAATATACTTTGGAATCTTAGTGTCGTCGAGGGATAAATTTTGTTAACCTTGTCGTTTGAAACTGTGGGACAAAAAGTTATTAAGACTGAGAGATTCCAATGGAATATTACATGAGGATTATCATTTGACTTTGCATGCTGTCATTTGAAGTCTCACTGTGAGGACATATCATCGTTGAACTTGCAACGCCTTTCTTTTGGACATAAGATATCAATTAATAATTGGTGTGTAAATTTACGATACATGTAATGTTGTTTTGGACCCATACCAAATTCATGAACCCCTTAGAAATATTCAAAATCTGTATATTATATTAAAATTAAGATCACTTGTGCACAAGGCTCGTTTATTAGTGTTTGAAGGTATTTCTAACCTTAGACGCCTCCCAGACGTCATAACACGTTTCATTAAAAATAAATGGCGCTCTGAACATCTGACGCATGCAAGCAATGATCTGGGCTACAAAAACATCTATTTATTTTTAAAAATTTGGAATTTGTGATAGATAATGTATATTTTGGGACAAGAAATAAATGGCCTCTGTGAGTGATCCGCTGATGAGTGTTCGTCGTGGTCATGATGTATATCAAGAATCTATTTACCCTATTTACCTATCCTGTCTTAGCCACATATGAATTATATTTTAAACCAATAGGTAGATTCACATCTTTCCGGTTTTGCATATTGTGACATCACATTGCGCATTTTAAGTGGTGCGGGAAAAGGAAGCGATCTTTTTATGATAACAATCCCAGTATACCAATATACTGATGCTTTTATTACGCAAGATTTTATAGTTGATCCTAACTTCTTTTACTCTAAAAATATTGAGAGTCTGATTTAAAACAAAGCTAAGGTTCACAGAGGATCGAACACACAACTTTCTGCCGCCTTAATCTAAGACAACAATGTATGTAAACTAATCTGGCAGAAAGGCGTTTTTTGATACTTGAATCACTAGTTTACGATAAAGCTATATACAATACTGCTTACTACAACTATAGATGATGTGACATGACGTCACTTGTTGACATTAGGACGCCCTCTGTTGTTTCTGGCAGGACAAAATATTACAGTATGTTTCTGTGACAGACCACATAAAATTCTGGTTATAAATTATTGCAGATCTTTCCTGATCTAAATGGTCACCCAAAATGCAGCTTAGCATTAGCTTACTATGCTGATAATGGTGAAAGTTAGTGTTATTTTAATTCAAAAAACAAAAGTTACAGCCAAAAAACAGAATTTCCCATGCAAATATAGGTGCTTTTGCCTGCCAGTTTCTCTCTTACACCAACAGGGGCGCCCATAAACATAAACAAATGTCACTCTCTATATGATACAATCTGACCGACCATGAACATTGTTCGGTGACTACGAGGATTGTTTTTCGTGCGGTGTTGGTTATGCTAAAAAATAACACGTGCGGGAAGCTCCCGTTGGGTAGAACGTTTTCATATAGAAGTCCCAAAGATGCCAAATGAGGTATTGCATTGATCCGTTAAGCGCTACTGCCACCATGTCCATACAGTGCATGACGGAATCAATTGTAATATCCATTTGCATCCATGGGGCTTCTATATGAAACGTCCTACCCTCTCTGGTGGGGATATCTGTCGGGAACACATCGATCCTGGAGCGATTCAGGAGCGAGGCAGGATCGCCGCAGGATCGCTCCAATATGTAGGTACACCACCATATTATATCTGTGGCGGACACTATTGATCGTGAATCATCTCCGACGACAACAGCAATAGAACCTTCCACAAGACATAATTACCAAATGGAACAAATCTTTATTCACTCTTTTCCAAACAAAATTTTAAATAGTTATAAAAATACATCGTCCTCGGACCGCTTGTTTCGCTTGCCGGTCTGAGGTTTGTTTTTTTGAATATTACTTTTTTTTTTTAAATGTTTTTGATATGTGACCTTTGACCTCTAACAAATAAGGGTTTGCATGTAAACTCCATAAACCAAGTTGGTTCAAATTAATCTTCAACTGTCAAATTAGATCACTCTTACATTTTACATCTACAACTTGACCTCTGACCTTGGGTATGTGACCTTTGACCTCATCAACAATGGGGGATGACCAGTTTTGCACCTTGTGACCCAATTTGGCTTAAATCCATCCAAGTATGTGGTATTCAGGTCAAATGTTAACCCTCTTTAACGACAACATACATCATCCAACAACAACAGACTTCAACATGGACAAAGTAATCCCTAATGTGTCTTCCTGCATTAAGGCAGGCGACACAAAAACTATACAACTAAGTTATTGGACAGACAGTATACTTTGACCGCGCCATGATACCAAACGGTCCGTAAAACGTACGCATCCATTAGTCTAAAACAGTATTGGCTGGGCTGAGTTTCATATTTACACGACAAATTTACCCCCTCCCCCATTGCTTGATATCAAATTACAGGACCCCCTATTGCCTCATTAAATTTCATATACCCTCAA